>JAUMHM010013688.1:0-17353 GCA_032362435.1 Melikaiella ostensackeni
AGGCAGGGCTGCCACACAGTCACTTGAGTCACTTTCAGTCACTTTTTTTCTTCAAGTCACTTTTCAGTTACTTTTCTCAGAAAAAGTCACTTTTGGTCACTTTTTTTTAAGGGAAGAAGTCACTTAGGTCACATTTCTCCAACTCATTCTAGATTTTATCTAAAAGGAAAGAGAAAACATCTGTAACTTATGTGTCGAATCTATATATTAATCTATATTATGAGGAAGCTATGCAGTATTACAACTTAAATTATTTTAATTGGCGATTTTCTGGTTTTTTAGTTCCTGATGTAACGCATCAGTCTAAATCTGAAGGTATTTTGATCTGCAACAAAATCATCCAAGAATGTAACAGTCTTTTGTTTCTCTATATTGATACAGATTTTCGTATCAACTGAATACCATTGCAGCAAAGACGATATCTTCAGATTTAGTGCGGTTGCGGCATAATTAAAGGAAAACGTGACATTTAACTATGATAATACTCACTGTTTTTTGAACTCATTTATCAAATAAATGTATTAAATTACTTTATTTTCATTTAGATATTTGATTTCCCAAATGCAAATGTACAGAATGATGTCACATTAATTATGTGCATTAGAGAATAGAGAAAAACTCAAATTCTTCAATGTAAAATTGAATTGAATCAAATCAGACGCATTCTATAGTCCTTGGACTTTTATTTAACATGTGCAAAAGTAATTTTATTGTGGAATAATGAACGAAAATTGTGTTTTGACAACAACTGAAACGTCACTATTTTTCAGCAAATTCATAGCCTTATTAAAATCGTTTTGTTTAGTTTTTTAAATTAAAACTTACCTCGTGAGGTTTATTTTTGATCAGACTTTTTATAGTTGTAGCTCTTTTTTCAACTTATGATGCTGAAATATGAAAATTTTCGTTTCGAAATTTCACACTTTGAAGGCTTTGTTCATTTTCGCGGATGAATAACTGATAGGGAGAACAATGAAAAAATCCAGGATTTACAGTACATATATGTAAATCAGATCTTCATTTTATCCCCCTGAAAATTTTGCTTAGATCCTGAGCCTTTTTATAAAGAAAAATCAATTTTTGAAGTAGCCCGAAAGATTGCTACTTTGAGATTTAGTTAAACGAGGTAATAACTAAGTTGAAGTTGGCTAAATATTAAAAGTTCAGTGTCAAATTTCAAAACTAAAATTTTCGAATTTCAGCATAAGAAATTGACAAAAGGGCTACAACTATGAAAAATCTGACCAAAACTGAAGCTTACAAACTGAGTTTCAATTTAAAAAAAGAACATAACGTTTTTGATAAGGCTATGAAAGAGCTGAAAAATGGTTATGTTTTGGTTATTGTTAGAAAACAATTTTTGTTTATTATTTATTATTAAAGATACTTTTTCAGTTTGAATAATATTGAATTCAATTTTGCATTGTAGAATTTGAGTTTTTCTCTATTCAATGATGTACATAAATGTGACATTTTTCTGTGCCTTTGCATTCTGTAAATTAAATTTCTAAATAAAAATGAAGTCATTAATTAAATTTACGTGCTAAATGAGTTCAAAAAATATTGAAGTTTGAATAGAAAGTATAAAATTTTCCAAAAATTAGGCCGCAACCGACTTCGGCGAAATAAAATGGAATGTCCCTTATTCAGCCTGTAATTGAATTAATTATACAATTTGTCTGAACATTACTTGCAAAATAAATTATAGCAATTGTAACCTTGGTATTCCACCCCGAACTCAGCAATGGATTTTCATCTAATTTTTTGCGTGAACAGTAGTCACTTTTAGTCATTTTTTTCCTTTAAAATGAGTTACTTTTAGTCACTTTTCTGCTCACCTTTTTTAACCATTTTAATTATTTGATATACGTTTTTTCAAGAATAATGCTACAATGAGTTACATGCATCGAAGTAGTTACTAATTTAGTTCCAAAATTTAAGTTGTCTTCATCTACAAGTGCATAATATTTGAAGAATATAAAAATTATGAAGTTCCAAGTCTGTCTCAAAAGTTTTGCCTTCATTCGGTAGCCCTCACATGTAAATATTTTCTTCATAGATCTCAAAAACAAGCACTGAAAAAATGGTTACAAAAAGAAGAGATCATTTATTTTACTCCCATGTAGTGAGATTTTAATTGCCCGTCAGCTAAAAAAAAAAATTAATTAAAATCAGAAAAATTATTTATTTGTGGAAATAAAAACTCAAAATTATTTGCCTTAGTTTGATTGTGAAAGGCATGAAACAATTTTTATATGTTTTACAATCGGCTACAAAGGACTACTTATATCCAGGATTTTATTATATTGAAAATAATGAAATATCAAAATCGAAGTTTACGAAGTGCAATATCAATTATGACGTAGTTCCAAAGAGTCAATATATTGCCAGCCGCTGTTACCGGCTTCTCCGTACTTACCCGACGGGACGTCAAATTAAGCCGAAGTATGAATGCGAATTACTCGCTTCAAAATGCAGTTGCCGGCTGAACTTGGTTTTTGATGGAAGACTTTACGCAAGTGCAAGTTAGACACTTTTCGCATGCAAGAAGCATATAAATAACTTTGCGCAAGGTTTTCCACGTCTTCTATAGATGAACCGATCGCCTCGTACGATTTTCAGGGCAGGCAAAATCCTTTGCATGATTTTTATCAATTATTTATTTATTTTTTACGTTGTCCGTAATTTTTTAAAGTCGTTTTTTGCGAGAAGTAATTGCAATTACTAACTTTTATCACCACAATCAGATGCAGCTTCTTCTCACGAATTCACTGATACCAAGAACTCATTTTTGACCAATATGTCACTTACATAAGTTTTTCCTTAGCACGACAGTATTGGTATTCTCTCTAAGTACCAGTAAGTATATTTGTTGAAAATATTTTTAATTCTTACGATTTATCTCTTGATTCTGTCATAGGCACTATTGAAACATAGCCTCAAAATCTGGTAAAGAATTAAAGCAGGATTATGAAAATCGATTTGGAAGTTATAGATATTTGAAGTGGTAAATTTGATTCCCGAATGCTTTGTTCGAAATCTTATTGAAAAGCTCATTTCTCGCAACCCTCCGTCATATACTTACATCGATTGAACATTCTGTCTCGATTCTGCGACTCTTGCAAGAACATTCCCTGCGAGCTGGCGCCGCGCCGAGCGGGGCTTACCACTATAGTCGGGTCCAGGACTACCAACTGGAGAGATTTAATCAAGGACATCCTATTCTGGAAGAGGGTCATGGCAGAGGCCGGGCAGGTTAAATACGAGGGGCGATCGGAAAGTGGCAGGATTTGCACTCAGGAATTCGTTCGAATAGAATTGTTCGAAGCCAATTGAATCACTCAATCCTCCTCAAAGACTTTTATCTCTCCTCGAACATTCATTCCTACACAGAAATTAGACTTCATTTTCACAATCTTGCGGAGCTTAGAAAAATTAAATATTACAATAGCCTTTTCGATTTTTCAATTGTTTCATATATATCTGCTTTTTGCATCCAGCGCTTCAATAACATACAAAAACACCAGACTTTATGAGTTGATTTCATTACATAAATGTGATCCTATAGCCTTCCTTATCGTTAAAACCTAATTTTTAATGCAGCCAAAAGTTTGTGCCGAATTTATACAACACTTTACAGTAAAAATCTGAAAAAGTAGATTCTTATGTAGAAAAGAGGAGCATCAAGCTAGCACCTCCACAATCCAAATTCCCAAATTTCTTTGTACCAGAATTTCGGGCTGTTTTGGGTTTTTTTGGGCAGGATTGCCGATATTTGGGCTCCACCACTTTTTTTAAAAATTCAAATTTCGAGTGGAGGTGCTGATTTGACTTAAGCCAGCACCTCCACTATACGAAAATTAAAAAAAAAAGACGACAGAATTTTGGACTGTTTTTGGGCTCTTGAACGCACCAACAACCAATTTCCAAGAACCACCCCTCTCACAATAAAACTACCCCTCATGTAAAAACTCAACCTCGAAAAAAAAACAAAGTACACAAAAATTTTGGGCTTATTTTGGGCTCTCGAATGCACCACAAAAAATTTTACAACAACCTCCTCTATGAACAGGGAAACCACCCCCATAGTAGAAACTCAATCCTGGAAAAAATAAAATAGAAAGTAGTGTTGGGCTTTTCTTAGGCTCTCGAATGCTTGACGTTTTTTTTTTGCAAAAACCACCCTCACATCTAAAAAATCAAACACCTATCTATAAATTCGAATTTGAATTTTCAAGTAGCATAAAAATCAGAGACTCTATTTACCCTATAAAATTCCGAGTTAAGATAATTTTCCGGCGAAGTTGTACTGACAGTGTACCGAGGGGTTGGTTTTTAGCATAAGGGCTAGAGCCAAAAATCAAAGTTGATATTTTTGACAAGCTCAAAAATCAGACACTCTATTTACACTGTGAAATTCTAAAAAAGATTATTTTTTGACAAAGTCATATCTGCGCGGTATTAAGGGGTTGTTTTTGACGTTAAGGGTTGAAGCCACAAAATCGTAGTTAGTATTTTTCAAGAGCCCAAAAATCAGAGACTCTACTTACACTGTAAAATTCTAAAAGTATTATTTTTTGACAAAGTCTTATCTCAGTGGTGTCTAGGGGTTGTTTTTTAACGTTTAGGGTTGAAGCCCAAAAATCGGTGTTGGTATTTTTGAGGAGCCCAAAAATTAGACATCCCATTTACACTTTAGAATTCTAATAAAGATTATTTTGTGACAAAGTCATATCTGCGTGGTGTCAAGGGGTTGTTTTTTAACGTTAAGGATAGGAGCGTAAAATCGGAGTTGATATTTTTAAAAAGCCTAAGAGACAGCGACTCTGTTGACACTGTGAAATTCTAAAGAAGTTTATTTTTTGACAAAGTCATATCTAAGTGGTGTAAAGGGGATGTTTTTTAACGTCATGGGTTTGAGCCCAAAAAGCGGTATTGGAATTTTTGAGGAGCCCAAAAATCAGGGACTCTGTTGACACTGTAAAATTCTAAAAAAGATTATTTTTTGAGAAAATTATATCTGCGTGGTGTCAAGGGGTTGTTTTTTAACGTTAAGGGTAAGAGTCCAAAAATCGGAGTTGATATTTTTAAAAAGCCCAAAATTAGAGATTTTGCTAACCCTGTGAAATTCTAAAAAAGATCATTTTTTGATAAAGTTATATCTGATTGGTATCAAGGAGTTATTTTTTAGAGTTAAGGATTGAAGCCCAAAAATCGGTGTTGGAATTTCTGAGAAGCCCAAAAATCAGAGACACTATTAACACGTAAAAATCACAATAAGATTTTTTTTAACAAAGTCATATCTGCTTGGTATCAAGGGGTTGTTTTTTTACGTTGAGGGTTGGAGCCCAAAAATCGTAGTTAGTATTTTCAAGAGCCCAAAAATCAGAGACTCTACTTACACTGTAAAATTCTAAAAAAGATTATTTTTTTACAAAGTCATACCTGAGTGGTATCAAGGGGTTATTTTTTAACGTTGAGGATTGAAACCCAAACATCAGAGTTGGAATTTTTGAGGAGCCAAAAAATCAGAGACTCTATTTACACTGTAAAATTCTAGAAAATTTTTTTTTTGACAAAGTCATATTTGCGTGGTATCAAGAGGTTGTTTTTTAACGTTAAGTGTAAGAGCCCGAAGATCGGAGTTGATACTGTTCAAAAGCCCAAAATTCAGAGACTCTGTTGACACTTTGAAATTCTAAAAAAGACTATTTCTTGACAAAGTCATATCTGACTGATATCAAGGGGTTATTTTTTAACGTTGAGGATTGGAGCCCGAAAATCGGTGTTGGAATTTTTGAGGAACCCGAAAATCAGAGACTCTATTGACACTGTAAACTTCTCAAAGAGATTATTTTTTGACAAAGTGTTATGTGCGTGGTATCAAGGGGTTGTCTTTAACGTAAAGGGCTGAAGCCCAAAAATTGGAGTTGATATTTTCCAAAAGCCCAAAAGTCAGAGACTCTGTTGACACTGTGAAATTCTAAAAAAGACTTTTTTTACAAAGTCATATCTGACTGGTATCAAGGGGTTGTTTTGAAACGTTAATGAATGGAGCCCAAAAATCGGTGTTGGAATTTTCAAGGAGCCCAAAAATCAGACACTCTGCTTACACTGTAAAATTCTAAAAGAGATTACTTTTTGACAAAGTCACATCTGCGTGGTACGAAGGAGTTCTTTCTCAACGTTAAGGGTTAGAGCACAAAAATCGGTGTTGGAATTTTTGAGGAGCCTAAAATTGAGAGACCCTATTTACACTGTAAAATTCTGAAAAAGATTATTTTTTGACAAAGTCATATTTGAGTGGTGTCAAAGGGTAGTTGTTTAGCGTTAAGAGTTTGAGCCCAAAAAGCAGTGTTGGAATTTTTCAGGAGCCCGAAAATCAGGGACTCTATTTACACTGAAAAATTCTAAAAAAGATTATTTTTGGACAAAGTCATATCTGCGTGGTATCAACGGGTAGTTTTTCAACGTTAAGGGTTGGAGCCTTAAAATCTTAGTTAGTATTTTTCAAGAGCCCAAAAATCGGAGACTCTACTTGCACTGTAATATTCTAAAAAAGGTTATTTTTTGACAAAGTCGTATCTGAGTGGTGTCAGAGAGTTGTTTTTCAGCGTTGAGGGTTAGAGCCCAAAGATCGGAGTTTATATTTTTTGAAAGCCCAGAAGTCAGAGACTCTGTTGACACTGTGAAATTTTAAAAAATATTATTTTTTGACAAAGTCATATCTGACTGGTAGCAAGGCCTTATTTTTTAACGTTAACGATTGGATCCCAAAAATCGGTGTTGGAATTTTTGAGCAGCCCAAAAATCAGAGACTCGATTGACACTGTAAAATTTTAATAAAGATCATTTTTTGCGAAAAACACATCTGCGTGGTGTCAAGGGGTTGTTTTTTAACGTTAAGGGTTGGAGCTTTAAAATCGTAGTTAGTATTTTTCAAGAGCCCAAAAATCAGAGACTCTATTCACACTGTAAAATTCTAAAAAAGATTTTTTTTGACAAAGTCATATCTGCGTTGTAGAGAGGGATTCTTTTTTGGCTGGCTGTAAGGGCTGGAGCCCAAAAGTCGAAGTTGGTATTTCTATAGAGCAAAAATGATGCCCACAAATTATGCGTGCTCCCATTTTTCAAATGTTGTCAGGAGATTCAGGAGCTTGAGAATAATCGCACCAGTCGCCTTCGTGAGACTCTAGTAGATGTCACCAACCTCAGAATTACAATCAGCCACCCCAAAAGACAAACCCTACCACATTTAGCGTACTCAACTTCGATTTTTGGTACCACGTAGATACGAGTTTGCCGAAAAATAATCTTTATCAAAATTTTTCGACGTTTACAGAGTCTCTTATTTTTGGGCTCTCCATAAATGCCATCTTCGATTTTTTGGCTTTAACCCTTATGGCTAAAGACTACCCCCATTGTACAACGCATATATAACTTTGTCAAAAAATAATCTTTTTCTGAATTTCACAGTGTCAATACTGCCACTTATTTTTGAGCCCCTCAAAATCATCTACTGCAATTTTTGGGTTTCAACCCTCAATGTCAAAAAGCCACCCCTCTGCACCGCGTTGATATGGCCCTCCCGAAAAAAAATCTTTTTCAGAATTTCACAGTGCCAATAGGGTCTCGTATTTTTGGTCTCCCCCAAAATACCAGCCACTATTCCTGGGCTCCAGCCCTTAACTTTAAGAATCAACCCCATCTGTACCATGTCGATATGACTGTGCCAAAAAAAAAATCTTTTTTAGAATCTTACAGTGTCAACAGACACTGTAGGGATGTTTTCTTGCCGTTGCTGATTATCATTGTGGGATTGAAAATATCCACTAGAAGCTTGTCAATGTGGATGGTGTGATTATTTTCAAATTAAAATTTTTTGGGCTGTTTTTTTTTTGTCAACAGAGTCTCTGATCTCAGGGCTCCTCAAAAATACTCACTTAGATTTCAGGACTCCATCCCTTATAGCCAAAAAGCAACCCCTCTCTACCACGTGGATATGAATTTGCCTATAAATAATCTTTTTCCGAATTTTACAGTGCCAGTAAAGTTTCTTGTTTTTAGGCACCTCATAAATACCAACTTTAATTTTTGGGCTTCAACCCTTAATGCAAAAAAGCAGCCCCTCAGTACCACGCAGATATGACTTTGCCAAAAAATAATCTTTTTCAGAGTACACCAGAGTATAACACAGTCATATCGACGTGGTACGGGGGGATTAATTTTCAACGTCGAGGGTTGGAGCTCAAAAATGGAGGTAAGTATTTTAGGAGAGCCCAAAAGTATTGGACCCTATTGGCACTGTTAAAATCTAAAAAATATTATTTTTCGGTTAAGCCATTCTACGTGGAAGAGAGGGGCTGCTTTTTGGCATTAAGGGTTGCAGTCCAAAAATCGCAGTTGGTGATTTTGAGTTGCTCAAAAATAAGAGACTTCATTGACCCTGCGAAATTCTGAAAGATATTTTTTTTTGATAAAGTTATATCTAAGTTGTGCGAAGGTAGTTTTTATCCATAAAGTCTAGAGTTCAAGAATCGAAGCTGGTATTTATGAGGAGTCCAAAAATCATAGACATTGCTAACACTGTAAAATTCTAAAAAAGATTATTTTTTGGCAAAGTCATATCTACGTGGTACTGAGAGGCTGCTTTCTGATGCCAAGGGCTGGAACCCAAAAATCAAAATCAGTTTTTTTGAGGTTGGCTTATAGCCAAAGCAACCCCTCTCAAGTATGTAGGTATGACTTTGACGAAAAAAAATCTTTTCTAGAATTTTTCAATGTCAACAGTGTCTTTGATTTTTGGGCTCCTCATAAATACCAACTTGGATTTTCGGGCTCCAACCCTTATGTCTTAACACTACCCTTATTGTACAACGCAGATATAACTTTGCCAAAAGCAGCCTCTCTGTACCACGCAGATATGACTTCGCTGAAAAAAAATCTTTTCGGAATTTTTCAATGTTAAGAGAGACTTGGATTTTTGGGCTCCTCAAAAAAACTGACTCTGATTTTCGGGCTCCAGACCTTAGCATCAAAAAGCGGCCCCTCAGCACCACGTAGATATGACTTTGCCGAAAAATAATCTTTTTCAGAATTTTCCAGTGTTAGCAATGTCTATGATTTTTGGACTCCTCATAAATACCAGCTTCGATTCTTGAGCTCTAGCCTTTATGGATAAAAACTACCTTTGCACAACTTAGATATAACTTTGTCAAAAAAAATATATCTTTCAGAATTTCGCAGTGTCAAGACAGTCTCTTATTTTTGAGCTACTCAAAATCATCAACTGCGATTTTTGGACTGCAACCCTCAATGACAAAAAGCAGCCCCTCCCTTCCACGTATATGGCTTAACCGAAAAATAATATTTTTTAGATTTTAACAGTGTCAATAGGGTCCCATATTTTTGGGCAGTCCTAAAATACTTACCTCCATTTTTGGGCTCCAAACCTTAACGTTGAAAATTAATCCCCCCGTACCGCGTCGATATGACTGTGCCAAAAATAATCTTTTTCAAAATTTTACAGTGTCAACAGATACTGTGAAATTCACACTAATTTCAAATTTTTTGGGCTGCTTTACTTGAAGGCAGCTAGGATGGGGCTCGCTCAATCTGGTAGGGTTGGTTTCTTCGGTAGGTTGATTATTACTGTGGAGTTGGTGATATTTACTAGAGTCCTGTGAAGGTAACTGGTGGATTATTTTCTATTTGAATTTTTTTGTCTGTTTTATTTGAGGGCAGCTGAGATGGGGCTCGATTAGTTAACCGGGGGTGGTTTCTTAAGGTTGTCGATTATTACTGTGGGGTAGGGGACTTATATTGGTGTCTCACAAATGTGACTGATGTGATTGTTTTTGATTTGAAATCTTCTTGCTGTTCTTGTGAAGCCCGAAAGAAGTATTGACTTCTGACTTACAGTTTTTTAAATTTCATTTTTAATTTTTCAAGTAGTGGTAGGTTTGTAATATTTTTTAAGTGTTAGTGACTGATTTTGTAAACTTAGTTTTGGGTGTTTTGGATAGCTCAAAAATAGCCCAAAATACTAATATGCTTAAAATTAGGTCTAGTGCATAATTCATATTAATGGTAGTTTTAAGGTGATAGGGGTGTTTTTATGAAGATTGATTTTTGCAATTTTGGAGAGCCTAATAAGAGCCCAAAATTCTGGTGTTTTTGATTTTTCCAATTTCTTAAATTTGCTGTAGTGGAGGTGCTGGCGACCAACACCTCCACCCAAATGTCGGTTTTTTTGAGAAAAATAAAAGAGCCCGAATATCGGCATTGGTGCCTAAATAGAGCCCAAAAATAGCCTAAGATTCTGATATGCTCATATTTATGTCTAGGTCATACTTAATTTTAAGGGTAGTTTCTTGGTGATAGGGGTTTTTTTTTGAAAATTAATTTTTGCAGTTTTTGAGAGCCCAAAATGCCTAGAATTCTGGTGTGTTTGATTTCTTCAATATTTCTTAAATTTCCTGTGATGGAGGTGCTGGCGGCCAGCACCTTCACCCAAATGTCGATTTTTTGAGAAAAATAAAAGAGCCCGAAAATCGGCATTAGTGCCCAAAAGAAGCCCAAAAATAGCTCAAAATTCTAATTTGCTCATATTTATGTCTAGGACGTATTTAAATTCAAGGGTAGTTTCTTGGTGATAGAGGTGTTTTTTTGAAAATCAATTTTTGCAGCTTTTGAGAGCTCAAAAAAGCACAAAATTCTAGTGTGTTTGATTTTTTCAATTTCTTAAATTTCCTGTAGTGGAGGTGCTGGCGGCGAGCACCTCCACCCAAATGTCGATTTTTTTAGAAAAATAAAAGAGCCCGAAAATCGGTATTGGTGCCCAAAATAAACCCAAAAATAGCCCAAAATTCTGATATGCTCATATTTATGTCTAGGACGTATTTAAATTTAAGGGTACTTTCTTGGTGAAAGGGGTGTTTTTTTGAAAATTAATTTTTGCAGTTTTTGGGAGCCCAAAAAAAGCCCAAAAATCTGGTGTTTGATTTTTTAATTTCTTAAATTTACTCCACACTTTCACCCAGATGTCGGCTTTTTGAGAAAAATAAAAGAGCCTAAAAATCAAGATTGGTGCCCAAAAATAGCCCCAAATTCGAGTATGAAAAAAATGTTTAAATACCATTGTGGAGGTGCTATTGGAACAGACCCCGGTCAGTGGATAGAATACAATGACTTACAAGCCGAGTCTCCAGAACGCAGATCTGCGAACTTTATAGCGAACGTTCACCTCTCTTTTACTCAATATAATAACATTAAGGGAAGATACTATCAATTCGATATAGGGTGCTTTCCTTTTCTTCCTTCGCCTTATAATTGAGAAGCAAATGTTATTGCTTCCTTATAGAGTCATCATTAACCTTTGCCAACTAGGTATTTCGAAAAATAATAATTTTATTAGATTAATATATGGCAGCAGTATAAGGCTTACTTTAAGAAAGGTAGTCTCTGGAAGTGAAGAAAATTCGAAAAAGTAATTTTGTAGGAAGAAGGAGAGGTTTTTATTGTTAGGGTGTTGAGCTCAAAAATCGAAGACAAAGTAACTTTAAACACATTCATGCCTTTTAATTGATATTGAAAATTGGGTGTCCACTACTTTTTCATATCTGGCCCGAACTACAAAGAATATCTTTCGGAATGATTGACGTTTTCAACTTCCTTCACTCGATTAGTAATTTAGATTTCTCACAGTGACTAAAGAAATTCCTGTCTTTGTATTATTATGACCAAGTTTATGTTTATAATTTTTTATGGTTGCCCAGAATTCTAAGGATGATCCTCCCAAAAAATTGACGTTTTCTACCCTATTTATCTCTTTGTCATTTATATTTCATAAAGTGACTCAACAAATTCCTGTCTTCCAATTGTTATTAAAAATTCGGTGGTTGTAGTATTTTCATGGTCGTCCAGAATCATGAGAATCATCCTTCCGAAAGATTGACGTTTTCTACACCATCCACTCTCTCTTTAATGCATGTTCAGCAAAATGATTTAAAACAAGTTCATGTATTTCAATTATTATTAATAATTACATATTTCAAATTTTGTTATAGCTGCCAGAACCATAAGGACCATAGTTCAAAACGACTGACGTTTTCTAACTCCTTCACTCTCTTAGTAATTTCTATTTCTCAAGGGTGACTCAACAACTTCGTGGCTTTTAATTTTCATTAACAATTCGATATCTATAATTTTTTATAGTTGTCCAGTATCCTAAGGTTCACCTTCCCGCAATATTGACGTTTTTGACCCCCTCCCCCCTCACTTCCTTAGTAATTTTTACTTCTACAAGTGAATAAACAAATACCCGTTTTCAAATTGTTATAAACAATTTAGTGTTTTTCTAATTTTTGTATGGTAGCTTGGTCCATTAAAATAGCAAGACCATAATATAATTTCGGCATTCTTTATAGCTCAGAACTTGGAACTTTCTTGGGCTTGCCTTGTGTCCCAATTAAAATTTGTAGGCTACTTTACTTTTATAAAAAAAATCAATTTTCTTGTAGAAAATGCTAGCTTACAATAATCTAACACCTGCAGTGTTTCAAATCACAAAATAATAACATTTCAATTCTACCACAGGTTTGGCATTTTTTCGGCTCTTAAATTCCGAAAAACTTCATTGCCGCAATACAACTCTTACATTTCAAAAAAAATCTGTTATAAGAAAAATTCAACATTCCAATAAATGAAGTACGATAAATTTGTGTACATCACTTGGGCTCCTCAGAAATAGCAATTACATATGTGACGATCCGCGAAGAAATGAACCTAACGCGCGGGAGCTACATTTCACAGGAGGAGCGATTGCAGAGGCGGTCCAGTACAGGAACTCCATAAGAGGGCCTCACTTTGAAATTTGATAAAAAGTTGAATTTTGCAGATGAAACAATAATTTTTTTATCATGAAAGAGCAAATGAAAAACTATAGATTGGTGCAAGAAACTGAAAATCGATGCTTTGGGCGTTAGGTCACTTTCTTCGTGGACGGTCACATATGATTTCTGCGCTACAACCCTAAACACTACAAAGCAACCCCTCTGTATACCTTCAGTACGAATTTGCTGAAAAAGAATCCTTTTTACAATTTTATAACGTGAATAGAATCTTTGATTTTTGGGCTCCACAAAAATACAAATTCCGATTTTTTGGCTCAAACCATGATCGTTAAAAAACAACCCCTTGATACCACGCAGATAGGACTTTGGCAAAGAATAATTTTTTTGAGAATTTTACAGTGTCAATAGAATCTCTGGTTTTTGGGCTCTTCGAGAATACTAACACCGATTTTTAGGCTCTGACCCTTAACGTCAAAAAACAACCCCTTGCTACCACCCAGATGTGACTTTGTCAAGAAATAATCTTTTTTAGAATTTTGCTGCGTAAATGGAGTCTCTGATTTCTGGGCTCCTTGAAAATACCAACTTCGATTTTTGGGCTCCAACCCTTCACGTTTAAAAACAAACCCTGGTTAACACGCAGATACGACTTTGTCAAAAATAATCTATTTGAGCATTTTATAGTGTAAATGGAGCGAGAGGCTATTCACTGAGTGACGATGAGTGGAAGAATACCTGATTTTCGAAGAGTTGCAGGTCATGAATCCGAATTAACTCTGAGCTGAGTGACGCGGAACGAGACAGAGTTGGCTGGAGTTGGCGAGAGTTGACGAGAATTGGAGAGAATTGGAGAGAGCTGGCGAGAATTGAAGAGAATAAGGATGAATTTAAAGAATACAAAAAGATCAAGAAGAGCACAAAAAGAGTTAAAAGAATACTGAAAGAATTTTCAGATGATTTGTCGGTCAATCCAGATAAATGAAAAATAATTAATATTCACAGTAAACCCCAGGAATAAATTCTATCTTCCAGTTGGATAAAAATACTGCAACTGATTTATCCAATCAAAGATAAAATTTCTCTGGCGAAAGTTAAAAATTTATTTCACGAAAATATTTATGTCACGTGCGTGAAATTTGTCAAGTGACACTTCGATTTAATTTAACACCTCCCTATAGAAAAAATCCTGGGGGAAATATGTACTTGTGTAATTTTTGGACAAGGGCTTACTGTGTTGATAACTCATTTTTATTGCAAATATATAAAATAAATATAATACACATAATACACTAAGTATGTCCATAATAAAACAACCCACTTTGTCGCTTGTCAATAAGAGTTAACTTCAGACAGAATTCAGTTTGATGTTGATCCTTATTGAGAAGCGACAAAGATACTTAAGTGCAAAAAAATGTATTTAAATATTCATATTGAATAAATGCAATTTTCAAATTCTTTATTCCAGTTCTGTTTTCTAATATGATAATTAGCTTATTATGAATCAAAACCTTTTTTATTTACGCATAAGATAAAAATATCAGCAGGTCAAACATATTAGTCCGGTATGAAATTTTTGTAATGGGCATTGTACAAAATGATCTCCTGAATGCAACGGTATGAGGTTCTATCGCGAATTCATGGTCGTTCTCTAGATATTGTAAATGAAAATTTTGTTTGCGAATCATGCTCTATCTCCTACAATTATCGACACTTTAACGAAATTGTTTTTGAAACTGTTAGGTGCTATTAAAATGAACAATGTTTATTGCATGCAATTTTTTCTCAGCCTCTTAGTTTTCGCAAGAAACACAAAAAGAGCATATTATAAAAATCGATTTTTATGCATTGCTTAAAGATGTGTAGAAGGTTCGTTATCAGAATTAATTAGGTTATGGTAACACGCATAAAACTTCTGTTATGCATGTTTGCATCTGACCCATGGTTTACGGGAAAAAAGGATAAAAAAGTTTTGCAATAAACT
Source organism: Melikaiella ostensackeni (assembly GCA_032362435.1). Lineage (NCBI taxonomy): Eukaryota > Metazoa > Arthropoda > Insecta > Hymenoptera > Cynipidae > Melikaiella > Melikaiella ostensackeni. Next base: position 14,836 of record JAUMHM010013688.1, read on the forward strand.
TTCTTTGAACCCGATTTCAGCCTACAATTATTAAAATTTGCACACCTTCTATTCTCAATCAGTAGAAGGATCCATACACGGAAAACATTTGCCTCAGACTATTTATAGTATCCCAAATAATTTATAAAATAAATCAAAAATTAAGATAAAAGAACAGAAGTCTCTAAAGATCAACTGAGTTCGAAGATATGAACCGATTTTTAACCATCTTTTTTTGATTTTCTCGTAATAATCCAACGAAGCTAATATCGCCTATTGAAATTTGATTCAATAATATTTTACAAAATTCTAATTTCTCTCAACCGGGTCTAATCTTCTAACAATGGGAAGGTCGCTCGGCTAGGCAAGCGACCGTCCGCTCTATCCCGCAATGAGGCCCGCTAGGCTTGATGAGCGAAGAGTTCTTCAGAGTGCAAATGAATTGAAATGAACCGCGCTGACACAAGAATGACCGGACGCTGACTCAAGAAGAATTTGCGTGATTCTCTGAGAATAAGCACGATTTTTGAAGAGTTGGAAAAATTTCTTATGATGTGTCGGGATCGTCAGAGATTTCTCTTGATTTCGAAAATATCAGTTTTGAGTTAGAAATGACTTCACTCATTTTCACTCAGTGAATAGCCCCTGGAAATGGAATCTCTGATTTTTGGGCTCTTCAAAAACACCAACACCGATTTTTGGGCTCCAACTGGGCTCCCCTGGTTAACACGCAGATACGACTTTGTCAAAAAATAATCTTTTTGAGAATTTTATAGTGTAAATAGAGTCTTTGATTTTTGGGCCCTTCAAAAAAACCAACACCGATTTTTGGGCTCCACCCCTCAACGTTAAAAAACAACGCCTTAATACTGCGCATGTGTGACTTTGTCAAAAAGTAATTTTTTTAAGAATTTTACTGTGTAAACAGAGTCTCTGATTTTTAGACTCCTCAAAAATACCAACTTTGATTTTTGGGCTCAATTCCTTTACGTCCAAGACAACACCTTGATACCACGCAGATAAGACTTCGTCAGAAAATAATCTCTTTGAGAATTTTACAGTGTCAATAGAGTCTCTGATCTTGGAGCTCCTCAAAAATTTCAACACCGATTTTTGGGCGTCAACTCTTAACGGCAAAAAACAACCTCTTGTTACGAGGCAGATATGACTTCGTCAAAAATAATCTTTTTCAGAATTTCACAGCGTCAGCAGAGTCTCTGGTTTCTGTGCTTTTAAAAAATATCAACTTCGATTTTTGGGCTCCTACCCTTAACGTTAAAAACAATCTCTTCATACCAGGTAGATATGACTTTGTCAAAAAATAATCTTTTTTGGAATTTTACAGGGTAAATAGAGTATCTGATTTTTGGGCTCCTGAAAAATACCATCTTAGATTTTTGGCTCTAACCCTTAACGCCAAAAACCAACCCCTCGGTACACTATCAGTACCACTTTGCCGGTAAATTATCTTTACTCGGAATTTTATAGGGTGAATAGAGTCTCTGATTTTTGGGCTCCCTAGAAATTCAAATTCATATTTATACATAGGTGTTTGATTTTTTAGATGTAGGGGTGGTTTTTGCAAAAAAGTTTTAAGCATTCGAGAGACCAAAATAAGCCTAAAATTTTGGTGCACTTTGTTTTTTCTGCATTTGGGTTTCTACATAGGGGGTACTTTTATTGTTAGCAGGGGTGGTTTTTGGAAATTGGTTGTTGGTGCGTTCAGAAGCCCAAAAGAAGCCCAAAATTCTGTCGTTTTTTATTTTATTTCTTTCAAACATTCATTTAGTGGAGGTGCTGACTTCAGTTAAGCCAACACCTCCACTCGAAATTTGAATTTTCGAAAAAAGTGGTGGAGCCCAAAAATCGGTAATACAGCCCAAAAAAAGCCCAAAAAAGCCCAAAATTCTGATACAAAAAAATTTAGAATTTTGATTATGGAGGTGCTAGCTTGATGGACCTGTAGAAAAGCTTGTTCCTATTGAACTCCGGGATCATTGTCATCATACAGGTATATCGAGATGTGGCTCATTAGCATTGCAATGTTAATTACACTGCTAAAAATTTGCGGTGTAAATTAAAACAGTGTACGTGGTCAAATTTTCGTGTGTGAAAAAAAGAGTGAAAACTGTGTGCAAAATATCAACGCTGACACCAAATTGGCTGAGAAATAAATTTTCGACTTGCTACCGACTTAAATTGTCTCCAATCAAGACACATTGGAGACGAAGTGAAGACATCTTTCAACGTCTCATTTTGAAGACGGAACCACACGGAACAAATTTTGATATAGCGGCTGTCTTAACGCTGGTAGCGCAGCGCGCCACATATTTGGTGCAACGGCAGTACGAATTTGGGCAAGCAGCCACATCAACATTGGGATAGCAGCTCGCCCAAAACGAGATAGAACTCACACCAAGTTGAGGACGCGCAACGCTCGTTGTATTTGGTCCTACAGCTCTATCGCGTGGTAGAGCAGCTTTCCCAAAATTTTTCCAATGCAGACTTTATTTCATGCCTTGAAAGAAGTTTCTATGTC
>JAUMHM010013730.1:0-17350 GCA_032362435.1 Melikaiella ostensackeni
GGAATTTTCCGTAAAACTAACCCGGTCAAGTGTAGCGCTAAGACTAGAGTTACGGAAAATTCCGTAACTTTAGCCCTATAATATCATATATATAATAATATAATTTTTTTTTATTGAATATTTATTTGAATCAATAGTATCTGCTTCTGAACGAGCGCGAAAGTGCATACTTTTGATTCAATAGCATCTGTTTCTCAGTGCAGGTATGATTTTCTTCGAATGTGTTTTCACAAGGCTTATTCGACAAAACTCTTCTCTTTCATCGTGTTGGTATAATGTCGAATTCGTCATTGACACACATAAAGATCTTCTTAAATACCTGAATGAACTGAATGATCGTTTTATAATCCTTGGTGGTAGAGGTGCTCCTGGCAATATTGGGAGGACAGGTACGATACTTAATAGATGAGCTTCTCCTTTTTGTGTACTTTCTCGATGCGAAGCAGCAGATTTTCCCCTTACGTCAAAATTCAAATTTCTACTCTGAAATATGTAGAAACGTCATCTACACTAATAATGACATTATTTTTTAAATTATACTAAGGTTCTGAATGGACACAAGTTTCAATTATATTTTATTATATAAAAATGTGCGATACTCATACAAATATCATAATTACTAGGAGTTATATTTTGAATCCTACCCTTGTACTAGTATTAAAGTTGCTGATTGACATTACATAGCCAACGAGTAGAACGACGATGTTCGTTTGGTAAGATCTTGGTAAGATCTTCGGAACTTTTTTCAGATCACCTGGATATCGACATATTGAAGCTCCCTCGCAACCATAAAGCCTGGAGATACAACGGCTTGTTTGTAACTGCGCGTTCGTAACATTCTTATTTCAAGAATTCATCTAAATTTATCGTTGATTTCAATTCATATTTCTCCATGACTTAAACCTTCTTGATTTCAATTTTTGAGTTTAGTAATTTTTCAAAAATTGGTTCAATAATTACAAATATATTGCACATATCACACGAAACCAATGATGTGGCATTAGTTGCACCTCATTTTGCATAATGAAAATTTTCATTTTATCTCCATTTGTTTTTGTATCTCGAAAATGATGCTACTCAAAAACTGCACCAAATTTGGCATGCTTTGGAGAGTCGGCGTATTGTTTTCGTATATGTATAAGAGTATTAAATCAATCAATTTTTAATGTATATTTGGGACTTTATCAATTTTTCGTATATCATTATTCCTATAAAAAATCAATTTAGCGTTCTATTTCATCTTGAATTTCTTTATTTTTACTGGAACACGTGCAGCAAAAGAAGACTTATGTGATTGACATTTTTTTTGTTACTCTCCATGTTCCACTGTAACTTTTGACAGAAAGAACATATTGGCATGATTTTTTTTTCAGAAGCAGGTAATGATAGCCAGAGTGACATAGGCATATTAAGATTTGCACTTGCGCATCACAGCTAAATAAACTACGAAAATCTTACGCTAAAAATCGATTTTTCTACCCGTATTTGATATCTTCATCAATTATTATCGACTGATTTCCATGGAACATTTTAGAATCAATAAAAAATTAGCAAAAAATAAGTTGTGTGCGAGAATGTGAGGCATAAATTGTATATTGTTTCCGAAAAGTGCTGTGGTGAGGTTCCGAAAAGCACATAACTCCGAAATTTTTTAAACCTCGTGAATCGATGTATTTTTATGTGTTGATTACGAAAATGGCCAAGAAAATGTCATTAAAATTATTTTTTAAGGTCAAAACTTGAAAAAGCTTCAGCTTAGAAATAAAAATGCAGAAGGAGGCATTCTATGGGCCGGGAGTAGCGTGTTTGTTAAGGGGACTAGACTAAAAAAGATAGGGTTGATTGAGGCCACATATCTACCCCCTTTTCAGTAGCATTTCTTCACATTATGCCCTTTCTATTCATATCGAGAGGTGAAAAAGGAGTCATGCGAGGGGGCAGTGCATCTGTTAAAGGAGCGATATTAAGAGAAGTGTAGAAGAAAATAAAAACACATCCCTACCCCATTCCCAGTGGTCCCTTTTATTTCGAAGTGTGGAAAAAGAGTTATACGGGCTAGCGTTTTCGTTACAGGAAAAAAATAATGTTAAAATAATGTTAATACTGGAAATCGGATAGAGGTACGTATTGCATATTTTCCTTAAAACAAAAAAGACATTGAGCTTCGTGTTTAAGAAAAATGTCGCATTATATGTGAATTAGATAATATAATTTATTATTCAATACATTTAATAAAATTGGTCAAACAACTACCGCATGGTCCCCCTGGGAGCGACTGTCATCTAGAAAAATGACACTGGCTGCCAGTAGAATCGCGGTTAATTACACCTATGGCTACGCCTCACGACCGGTAACTGTACACATCAAACTACACGGGGTTAACTGCACACGTTAAGCTGTTCACGTCAGACTGCACACGTCAGACTGTACATCAAACTGTCCACTTACGATTGAAATTAAAATTACAATTTAAACTGCACACGTTTAAGTGCACACGTTAATCTACACACATTTATATGTACACAATAAATAGCACACGACAAACTGCACGCGTTTAACTTTACACGTTAAAGTGCACACGTCAAACTGTACACATATGACTTAAATTAAGATTGATCCACAATTGCGCACGATAACATTGTACAGTTTTTATGCATAGCATATAGCATATAGCATAGAGAATTCGCGAGATAATCAATTGACACTTGCGGATTTCCTCGAGGAATATTTAAATACTTTAGTATTCCTACGAATAAATACTATCCGAAAAAAATACGAGGATATTCTCAGTAGGAGCCAAATAATTATGTTTGTATCAAAAATACATTCACATGGTTCGAAAGAAAACAAGGAGAGGACGATGCTTTTGTTTCCAGAAACATTTTCTCTAAGTGTCTTTCGAAGCCAAAAAAGATATTGCAAAGTAAAAATGAAAATTTTCGGAATTTTCAAATTGGCGGGCCCATAAGGGTTGACCAAAAATGGCATTTTTCTGTAGTTATCAATCCTAGGGGCCCAAACTTAGTGAGAAAATCTTAATAATGGCGACAAAACAAGTGCTGATATTTAAAAATCCAAATTTTTCAAAAATTCCAAAAATAACTGCCCTTCAAATTTGAAAAAAAAATTAATTTACCCACCTTTGAACTATGTAATAGTCTGTTAGCCAGAATTTCGTAAAAATTCAAGACGGCGACCAGATATATGTTAGGAAAAAATTTCGGTCGGCCTAATTCATGAACTTTTGAACCATACTGACTTTACCAGCCACTATCATGGATTTTTCAAAAAAATTCTTGTCTCCGAATATTGCATAGTTTTTTGATGAACTTGCTGAACTTAGAAAACTTGAGAGCCTTCTATTGGGAAATGTAAAAACTAATCCATTTTTTCAAATATGACTAGCCACCATCTTGGATTTTTTTACAAGTTTCGGCCGTTACAGACTATCATAGTTTCGAAAATAAACTTGAATGTCTTGTCAAGTTTAAGAGGTTTCCGTTGAAAATTAATGAATTTAATCATTTTTTAACACTTTACTCGCCATATCCTTGCATTTTTCAAAATTTTGCCCGTCACAGACTATTTCATAGACTTCAGAAATGAACTTGCTTATTTTTTTAAGTTCGAAAGGCTTCAGTTAAAGAATGTGGAAATTATTTACTTATTTCAAGTTTTTACGACTGCTATTTTGGATTTCTTAATATCAGCAATTCGTAGCTATTAAAAATACTTTCTCGCAAAGACTGGGGCCCTATTGTTGATAACTATGTTAATTAAATTTTCCGTCATCTTTTTTGGGTCAGTCGTTTTTTAAATTTCGAATCTTTTAATTTTTACTCGACACTACTGTTTTTGATTTTAAGAGAAGATTTAAAAGAAAAAGGGAACAAAATATTTCGACGAAAACTGAGAAATTTTTGTGAATTTCCCATCATTGAGAACTTTTCTTAATGTAAATTCGATGGAAAATTTTAAGAGGTTTGCTGGAGGCCAAACGATTTGACTGCAACTTGGAAGGCATAATTTTTGTTGGTTATTGCATGGAAATTCATGTGTGAAAGCAAAAGAATTTTGACTTGGGAAAATAATGGACACCTTAGTTATGATGCCTCCTAGTTATTATATTTGGCCACCTGGTAGCTATTGATAATTCTTTGAATAAACTCATATCGAATGCACTATTTATTATATATGTTAGCCGTATTAAGCGAAAACGCTCGGTGAGCTTTAAATCGACCACAACGCGTTTCGGATGTCTAGATTCTGCCAGAATGCGTTTTCAGCGTTCAGGGAAAGTCATAATGCGTTGCAGCATATTTCAAGTATCCACAACTCATTTTGACATGTACTAAGTGCTCATAATGCTCTTTGGCACGTATACCACCTTGATCAAAAAGCCTTAGGGCCTTATTTTTAAAATCAAAAATACAAGTTTATTCATCATAATCGACACTGTCCCCTTCAAAGTACTCCCCATCGACTAGTCAGCGCTTGACCCAATTCTCGAAACATTTTTTATAATCGGTTTGTGGTATAGCCATCAGAGTCATCTCCGATTTTTCCATGACCTCATCTCGGGTGCTGTAACGCGTTCCGCGGAGCGGTTTCCTGAGTCGACCGAATAGGAAAAAGTCGCAGGGAGCCAAATCAGGTGAATTCGGTGGTTGTTGGATGGTATTCGTTTCGTTTTTAGCCAAATGCTCACGGATAACGATGGCATTGTGCGACGGTACGTTATCGTGGTGCAAAATCCACGAGTTGTTTGCCCACAAATCCGGTCTTTTTTGGCGAATTGCTTTACGAAAACGTCTCATAACGCCCAAATAATACTCCCTGTTGACGGTCTGGCCTTCTGGAAGAAATTCATGATGAATACCATCCAACAACCACCGAATTCACCTGATTTGGCTCCCTGCAACTATTTCCTATTTGGTCGACTCAAGAAACTGCTTCGCGGAACGCGTTCCAGCACCCAAGATGAGTTCATGGAAAAATCGAAGATGGCTCTGATGGCTATACTGCAAACCGATTATAAAAAATGTTTTGAAGATTGGGTCAAGCGCAGGCATAAGTGCGTTGCAGTCGACGGGGAGTACTTTAAAGGGGACAATATCGATTATGATAAATAAACTTGTATTTTTGATTCTAAAGATAAAGTCCTAAAACTTTTTGATCAAGGTGGCATATCGGGCTTGTAGAAAGCGCGCAATCCGCACAGTTTAGGCACAGCTTTAAAAGTTGTGCTCGAGCACGAAGTGAGACAGCAATTAAATCCTTGATATTCTAGAGATTATGATAGTGACTCGAGATATCCTCAATCCAGATACTCAGGATCACAGGGTCGAAGTCCTAGACTTCATGTTTGTTATGCAACGTCTCCAAACCCATATAAGCCTTTCGTCCAGCAACAAGATACGCCAGGTGTAATAAAAGATCTTTATTTCCCTGAATCTTCTCATTTTCCGCATAATTATATTCCTCCATACGAATATTCGTACATATTTGACCCTTATCCTCATTTCCCAACTGCTCCTCTACAAACCACTGGTTATCCTAATCCATATTACTCGCATGATGGAACGAACACTCTCACTGTATTTCATCTCCTATTCCTAAAAATACAGAATATTTAAACTTATACTCCGCTTGCCGAACAGACGCAGCGACGAGCACGGAGAAAAAGAAGTGTCATACAAGCGTACGAATTCTAATGAAACGCGACAATTCTACACAAAACTCAACCTAGAATCTCCAGCAGTAGAATTTCCATCCCCTAATCTCAATCAATCAAAAGCTTCATTTCTAGTAAACACTGGAGCTGACATAAATATAATAAAACTGGATTTTTCAAACGAAGGCTTTCTTGTGTCAGAGAATCAGTCTATCGAGATTGTGGAATTATCACAAATTGAAATTTTCACATAAGGCGCAGTAGAACTGATCCTGTGAGATTCTGTTGTAAATTTTTTAGTTTTATCGTCAGATTTTCCTACGAATACAGATGGAATTATAGGACGAGAATATCCCCAACAAGGAACGGTTAAAATTTCATTTAAGCATAGTCATATGGTCACCCATTCTAACCCCATGAAACTCATACCGTTTATTGATGAAGAATCAATAGCTGCCCTCAAAAATATAACCTCAAACAGGAAGTCTCTCAAATTATAAATTGCTCTCAGTTTCTTCAAACACATGTCAACCATCTATCCAAATTTGAAAAGAACTAGAACTTCCAAAAAGCCACACACAATCACATGAATGTTGCAGGCCTCTGGCCATTGAACCTGAAGTAGAAATGACTCAGGCTGACCACACACGTATACCCATCACTAGCGAGTCACATCCGTCAGAAGTCAAGTTTCCTGACATTCCTGAGGTAAATTTACATTCAAGAATAAATAGCTGCACGGAAAACTCAACAGATTTAGAAGGAAATTATGTTCACTTCTTTTCCGCTGATTGTAAATTCAAGACACCCATAGGATGATTGCTTATATACATAGGGGCTATTGACCCTCAAAGGGTCAGAGAAAAACATTCTAAGTTGAAACAAGCTTCAGTAACTTCTAGTGGCCGTTATAATATATTCACGATAAATTTAGAGAAGAAAATTTAAGGATCGTATTACACAATCAATACGTGACTATGGAAAAAGAAAATATCGAATCTATTAGAATTTCAAGTGACGGAGATATAATCGGCGCGTTATCGAAAGAAAAATTGTTGAAGAGTTCAGGAGAAAAATTCAAACACATTGACACTCATATCATAGTGTGCCGCGGATGGACATTTTTCAAAACTGCAAGAATTTCAGACAAACATACCGCAATCAAGGAAATACCAAATGACAAGCGAGCGCATAAACGTGTAGAAAAACAAAAGCTTGCCGTTGAATAACAACACCATAAAATCCTATTCACGCATATTTCTACTGAAGAGGTGGAGAAACAATAGCAACTTTCCTAAAGGTCAGATTTAAGCCACAACATAAGTACCAGAAGGAGAAGTGGTGGTTCCAAAGAACAAGGACTTTTGCAGAATCAACCACAAAATATACCTATTATTTGATATGAGTTTACACAATTTTTAGCATTCTCGTTTCAAGAAGTGAAACATAAACTCAAATTTGCTGCAATAATCATGATGAGATAATTTATACACTTGAAAAACTTACATGGACTCAAAATAAATTGAAAAGAAAGAACAATAAGAATACAAAAATCGCAAAACAACAAAATAAATAAAAATAGAAACAAAGTATTCGTCCCATTAATAATGCAAAATTCACTTCAGATACATTAGTCTAACCACTTGAATAGCAGATAATTTTATTTTGCGAAAATAATATGCACAAATTACGTCTTTAATGTCATTTAAGGGACTAGTCTGAATTTATACGCTCCAGTATCTAATATCAATGCAATATTAGAAATGTTAGTATTGGAAACATTTCATTATTATGGCATTGGTTTAAAGTTGAGTAAAAGAACACACATACAAATTTGAAATGAAATCCAACAAATCTATTTTTAACGACAAAATTCATTGATATTAACCGACGATGTTCGGTACTGAGTTTCTCATTGAAATGAGAATTCGAATATTATGGAGAGTATGAATTCTCAAAAACCGTAAGTGAATAATGAACTATAGTAGATCTAGAAGCAATTATAAATCATTTGTTAATATGTAGACATAACAAAATTTTGTACACCTCTATAATGGCGCATTCTTTCTCAACCGGACAGCCCCTGCTGTCCAAAATTTGTTTGACTTGAAAAAATCGTATTTGGGCTAAAAATTTAGGAAATTTCATCTAGTTATCAGAACCGTTGGGTGATTCTTGAAATTCAATATGTCCAACTAAATATGGCGTCAAGAATCAGGAAAAACATAGATGAACAAATTACTTAAAAAAAAAAATTATGAAAGTGTCGATTCGAAATACTCCTTATGGGCTTATATTCTACGTTTGTATAGGCACTTTGACGAAACATATGATACATTGCGAAATCCAAAATAGCGGATCCAATATGGCGGATTTAAGCCAAAGAACCCAGCATTTAGTGGCTCCAATTACTGAAATCGGCCTGTATATATGATCATGAAGGACAACTAAGCATCATAAAGTCAGAGCTTCACTTGTTTCCTTCAAAGAAAGAATTGAAGATCACTAAAACCAAGCTTAACTTGTTCTCTGTAGAAAAACAACTGAAGATGGTTGAGGCAGAGCTCCATTTGTTCTTTTGCAAGGAGCAGCTGAGCATTGCAGAGGCCGAGCTTCACTTGTTTTCTCTAAGACCAAGCTTCACTTGTTCTCACTAGAAAAATAACTGAGGGTCGTGGAGGCAGAGCTTCACTTGTTCTTTCGCAAGAAGCTCCAACCTTGGTGTCTGAAATGTTTGTGTGAATAGTCTTTTTCAGAGACTTACGTTCAATCAGATCGTTGCAGGACTACGTTTGGAATCAGTTACTTTCAGAACTACAGTTATATCTAATGATTTGACCTTTATTAAGATTGTATTTCACGAAGTCTATATAAATTTAGGTTTTTCATCAGTTTTGTATCCAGTATGCCTAATACAAGCGACGAACATTGTGATAGATACTGCAATCATTACAAAAATTTTTGTCTCACGGGCTACAGAGGCAAGGATTTGCGATTAATATCTAAGAATCCCAAACGCAAATTTCCGGATCTTCCCGATAATGCTAAAATTTGTGTCCGTTGCAGAAGGATCAGATATGAAAGTGGTGATGTAGATTCTCAAACATCTCGTAAATTATCGGTTGTTAGTCAGAATGATGTTGATATGGATCGAAATGAATCTTTCAATTCTGATTCTTCAACACCATCCAAAGTGAATAATACCACAATAGTTCGTTCTCAAAGAGAAATTGAATGAGAAGACATGTCAAGTGGATTGGAAGAGAAATTTTCCACCTTACTTATTGATGATCCTCAAAAATTCAGTATTCTTACAATAGCTCCACAAGCATGGAGCGTTAATGAATTTGCGAAAGAATTCAGCTGCAGTAGGCGGATTGCAAAAAAGCTGAAGATCTTAGAATTTCAAAATGTGGTTTACCAGACACTACAGCGGAGACTGGTAAACTATTGTCGGAATCTACTGTAGACAAAATAAAAGACTTTTATACTGATGATGCGAAGAGTAGAATCATGCTCGGCTAAAAAGATGTTGTTTCTGTGGAGACAGATGAAGACCGCTGTTTGATGCAGGAATGTCTCCTTTTATTAAATTTGAGGGGACTACGATAAGTACAAAGAAAGTCAACTAGAATATCCAGTGAGCTCCAGAAAATTCGCACAACTTCGTCCGAAACATTGCATTCTGGCTGGGCCCAGCGGAACTCATTCCGTCTGCATTTGCACAGACCTTCAGAATGTTAAATAGGTATTGGATGCTATTCACATTAAGCGATTCACCCAGATTTCGGAAAACCCGATAAATGGTTATAAAGGCTGCTTGCAAGAAATCAATTGAAAGAATCGTGGTGTGAATGATGGTAAGAATCGTAATGCAAATTGCTTCCTGGATGAATGTGAAAAATGTCCGGGAATTGCGAGTTTTTCACTACTTCTGCAACAATTTTTGGAAGGCGAAAACATTGATAATGTACAATTCAGTACATGGACTGCGACAGACAGGGCGACTTCACAAAGTCGAATACTCCCCACAACAGACCTCGCAGAAGAATTATGTAATAGGTTATTGGTTTTAAAATCTCATTCATTCATATCCAAACAACAGTCGCAGTACTTTCAATTCAAGAAGAACAATCTAACATAAATGAGGGTGAAGTTTTCATTGTATTGGATTTAAATGAAAATTACAAATACGTAGTTCAAGATCCATCACAAGCGTTTAATTTCAGTAACAATCAATGTACTGTATTCCTTTTAGTATATTACTAGAGGGAAAACTCAGAACTAAAACACAAGAGCAGAGTATTTTTATCAGATAGCACACACTACGATAAAGCTGCAGCTTATACAGTCCAGAGAATGTTGATACCACATGTGAAACGAAGTCTTCGCGTGAAGAAAATCATTTATTTCAGCGATGATGCGAGGCAACATTTTGAAAATAAGTTTAAGGTGGTGAATCTCATTTATCATGAAGAGGACATTGACATCAAAGCTCATTGAATTTTCTATGCTATGCAACGCTATTGACTGGAAGGCACTTTAATGCTCCTGATGCTACCACACTTATATATGAGGCGTGAACAAGATGTGGAAAGCACCCCGATTCGTAAGGGGCAAGGGTACTCACATTCAGAAGGCACCCTGATTCATGAGAGGCAAGGGCACTCGCGTTGAAAAAGCACCCCAATTCGTGAGAGGGAACGGTACTTACGTTTAAGAAGAACTCTTATTCGTGAGGGGGAAGAGGGCCTCACGTTGAAAATCATTCTGATTCGTGAGAGGCGAGGGGACTCACGTACAAAAATAACCCTGATTCATGGAAGGCAATTGTTAGTGAATTGTGAGTCCGAATGTTCTGTTCAGCTTCTGATGATGACTGGCACATTTAGTTTTTTTTCTTCTATTTTGACGATCTGATCATTGATTTGTGATCAGCGACCTCGCAAAGCCACAAGTAATCATTTTTAAGCCGATGTCAGTCACTGAAAGCTGAAATATTTGGCGTAAATCCGCCATATTGGATCCGCCATGTCGAATTTTGATATTTTGACTGCAGAATCTCAATCGGCGACCACGAAAACCTTCTAGCCATTCCGATATTCTGACTATGTAATCATACTAATCGACTTTAAAATCCCGCGAGTGACTATTTCCATGCCAATTTGAGAAAATTTAGTTGCAGGGAGCATAATCTTTGATATACAGCCGCCATATTGAATCCACCGTTTCAAATTTCGCAAGGTGTCATATGGTTCGTCAAAGTACCTATGCAAATGTAGAATTTAAGCCCAAAAGGAGTATTCGAAATCGACACTCATAATTTCTTTTAAAAGTAATATGTTCATTTATATTTCAAAATCCGCCCAACATTTCTAGAAACTAGATAAAATTTTTTAAGCTTTGAGCCTAAACACGATTTTTTCAAGTTAATCTTATTTTGGACAGCAGGGGTAACCAGGTGAAAAAGAATGCCCCCTATATATTCAAAACAAGATTAATTCATATAACGGAAATAATATATAAAACAATCAAACATTTAAGAAGACAAAGATGCTCAATGTTTCTTTTTGAGACTTTGGGATGTTCTGAAACTCTATGTTATCAAGCAAGACTGATGATTTTCCTCGACTTTTCCTAATTCCTGGATTCGGTCAGTATCAAAGCTCTCAAAAACTTAGAAAATGCAACCACTTGGGCGACTTTCAATCAAGAATGGCCTACACTCTACACGTCACACTTTAGTTTTGGTGACAACAATTCAACAAAGTCTCAGCATTTCATTTTTGTTCCAGGAATCAAATTCTTATCAAGAAGCAAAGAATTGGAAAGGAATGCATAGTGAGGAATCACTTATAATGATTCAAGGATAAATTTTATACTTCGAAAAATAACAACAATACCACGAAACAAAAACCGTCCTATTATGGGAATCACAGTTACTTCCACAATACTGATAATACTAGAAATAATGTGTTGTGCAAGAAGAACAAACCAAACATTTGAGATGACTTCAACGAAACGAGTAGACAACGGCAACACAGAAATGAAATTAAAGCCCCCGTTGATTGAAAACACACAGAATTCCGTCGAAATCCTTCAGTATCCCTTAAATCTAGTAAAATAGCTTGAAATCTGATTAAACTCTTCGGAGCCCCTCAAAATCTTATCAAATCCCTGGAAAACATTGAGGTTCTATGTGAAATTGTATTGGTGATTTTTTTCAAATTCTTGACGTCTTTCAGAATCATCTGGAATCTCATGAAATCCCTAAAAGCTTTGAAAATGGCGTTAAATTCCTCGAAAACTTTGTAATTCTTTGAAATAATTCATAGTCCTTTTAAATACCTCAAAATCACATGAAATCGCCTGAAACCCTGCAAATCACTGGAAATCTTTAAAATTTTTTGTAATCTTATTAACAGTGAAAACATTTGATGTATTGTTGATGTACTGAATAAAAATATAAAATCATATGCAAGAAGGAGGAGAAATCACACAAATCTTACGAATCCGGCAATAGGTGTAAGGGTTCTGAAATTTAAAATATCGTGCCTTCGTAATTAATGGACGTTCCGTTATAACCGATGTTTATAAGTAAATTTTATAGGTTCGCATACATTTATAAACTAAAAATTCTGAAAGACAGCTCCTATCAAAGTTTGAATATGAGTTGATGAGGTTTCTGTAAACAACTACAAGACATTGTAGGATGACTAAACATATGATAGATAGGTGCAATTTTCTAATTTGTGATTGATTCCATAAAAACAACGGTATTTATTTCAACTTAAATGTCCAAGACGGAAAATTTTCCATGAAATTTGTTGATAATAGACAAATTATTTAGAAAAAAACATCAAAATATCTGTTAAATGTTGTTTTCAATTTTAATATTTTGTTCTAGCATAAAAGACATTATATTGCTCCTACCACGTACTCTGCACACATTATAAATTTTAATAACTTTGAAGATCTTCTTTGGCAATAATAAAGTTAAATAATCAGATAGCGATCACTTCATATGGCTGTGTAAACACTCCAAAATTATGAGTCATTTTTCATGAAATCTAGCACGAAAAAATTGAGATCCTTATAGGATCTCTATTCCTCACCTTCGTCGTTCTCATTAGTCATGGTGATAAGTTTACCCAATATGATATGAGTTTTACTGTGAATATGAAATATCACATGCTTCCAAAATGAAAAGTTTCGAAAACTTGAGCTGAGTTTCAAAATACTCTATTTTCAAAACCTTTCAGATTAAATTTGTAAGACACAAAGCGCTTTGATTTAGAGCTTATGTTGCTCTTAGCCGCACCAAAATCAAAATTATTTGGTACCTAATCCTTATATTCAAAAGTTTTCGCTTTTTTCACTGCTTCTATCTAGAATTCATCAATTTTAGAACACATTTTTCTAATTCAATAATGTCTAAACGTTTACTATTTCAGACTTTTGAATATAAATTGATACACTACCGTCAGAAATGATTCGTACAGTTAGCGTGAGCGTTAGAGGTATTTCTAAATTATTTGAAGATCATATACACTACTGACGAATAGTATCAGTCCATTAACTGGGTGCTGTATTAAAAATAAGTCTTGACTTTGACAGGCGATAGCGCCGCCCTGGATGTAAAAAGAATATTTTTAAAAAGCCGTTAGAAAGCTTATAAAATTGTGCATTAAATGAGCTGAAGATGAAGAAACTTCACCTTGTGGGTAATGAATTAGGTCGTGAGGAAGACGAAAATTCAACTTTTGGTCCTTTAGGAATTTTGTAGTTCAACTTCAACTCTTGGCAGGAGCTAGGGAAATTGATTCAACAGTTTGATACTTAACAAAAGGGATCTTGAATATATGACCTTTCAGTTGAGCCTTCAAACATTGAACAATCTTCGAGGGTTCATGAAATAGTAAATATTGTTATGCGAGTATACTGAATTTCAAATACATTACCACACTGTAATTCGGCGCTGCAGTAATGTATTTTAAATTTAGCATACTCGTAATCCAGAATGATTATTATTTTATTTTCATACGTCACAAAAGTGATCTTGAGGAATTTGTCTTTCATTTGAGCAATCAATCATCAAAAAATCTTCACGGGTTTATGGAATAATAATGATATAATATTCATGGGTAAAAATAATTTAGATGTAGCTCATAAGAAGCAGATTCAAGTACATTAGGAGATAATTTATTTAGAAACAAAGAGTGATGTGCGAAGTATTAGTTCCGAAAAGAGAGTACCTCTAATCAATTTGAAACTAAGCATACTGATGTATTTCAACGGGCTGATCACGAATATGATAGTAAACATGTCTGAAAACCTGATTTTCTAGGTCAGAACCGCAAAGAGCGTATTTTAAGGAAAAAATGTGTTCAACGTAAAATATGCATTTTTGTAAGCTCGACAACATTCATTTACAATATTTTTGTTCAGATCAACGGCTTTTAAAATAAGAGGGAAAAACGGTTCGAAAAACCAGTTCATTTCTTCATTGTGAACTAAAAAATGGTTTAATTTTTGAAAAATTTGTTATCGTACTGAAAATTTCCTAATTATCGTCTGTAATGACTCTGCATCGAGCTAGTTCAAACAAAGGGCTTTACTTTTTTTATCAACTGACGCAACACGGAAAAACCTTGATCTAGCCATAAATACCGTTGCGAGAATGTACCGATGAAAAAATAATAGAACATGTTTTAAAACTTTTATGTCTGTTCAAAACTTGGATGCAAATTTATTGTTATTGACGATTCTCATGAATGAATTTTGATTGTCTTATGAATTAAAATTTGAAAAAGACAGCCAAATGCTACATTTGTTAATTAGGTTTGTGTAAAAAACTATTGTATATTATCGTATGACAAAATATATAATAACTAGGTGTCATTTTCTTAATTTGCGATTGATTTCTCAAGAAAGACGTTATTTTTTTTACTCAAAACATCTCAAGCAAAAAATTCCTGATAAATTTTGCTAGTAACTGCGACGAAAATATTCATTATTATTCACAACTCATTAGCTTATTTGCCTTATAGAAGGAGGACAGAGTCCAAGGCCTATTCAAGGTTGTTTACAAATCTGATAACTTGTTAAAACTGAAACGTATTCCATTGTTCCTGCAACGTAATCCACACACATTTTGAATCTTAAACATTCTGAAGATTTGTTGGGTAATGATAAAGTTGAGCAATCACATAGCGATTAGTATATATAGCAGTGATTTTCTTTCAAATTTATCAGTTGTTTTACACGAAATCCAGCAAGAAAAAATGAAGATCCTTCTTCGATCTCTACTCCTCACATGTGTGGTTCTTATTAATTTTAGTGGTAAGTGTGCCCAATATAATACAAATTCTAATGTAAATGTGAAATATTGTTTCTTATTGTTTTTTATTGTGAAATATGTTCCCCATATAAAAAATTTTGATATTTTTTGCTGAATTTCCAAAATAATCAATTGTCAATACCTTTCAGATTAAAATGGTTAGACACGAAAGTATTTTGATTTAGAATTCATGTTGCTCACAACCGCACCAAAATTGAAATTGTTTGGTATTTAATCCTAATACTTAAAACTTTTCGCTGAATATTTTTACAGCCTCCATCTTGAGTTCCTCAATTTTAAAGAAAATTTTTTTAGTTTAATAATTTTTAAACGTTTTCTACTTTAGACTTCTGAATGTAAATTGCTACACTACCGACGGAAATTATCCATGCGGTTAGCGCAAGAGTTACTCAACATCACTCATGACTTTGAAACACGATAACTCGGTCGGAAATGAAT
This sequence comes from Melikaiella ostensackeni, assembly GCA_032362435.1. Classification (NCBI taxonomy): domain Eukaryota; kingdom Metazoa; phylum Arthropoda; class Insecta; order Hymenoptera; family Cynipidae; genus Melikaiella; species Melikaiella ostensackeni. The sequence goes on from JAUMHM010013730.1 coordinate 15,474, forward strand.
CTATTAATTTTTTTTTAAGCATATAGAAACCTTAGGGAATTTTACTTTGAATGACTCCTAGTAGAGATGGTTCTAACTCTTCGAAAAGAATATATCATGCGAGAAGTTCTTTCGAAAAACTTCAAGAGTTTCTCGAATTTTGCACCTCAACTTCAATTTCTATCCTGACATAGGCAATTTATAGCAAACATCTAAAATTTATGAGATGCGATCTTTGAAATTTGATGTTTAATTTGGGCTGATGAAACTTGAAATATCTTCACGGGTTCCCGAGATTTGAACAAAATAGTCCAAGCGTGTCTGAGTCGAGCTTCAGTCGGCAACCACCGCTGTCGCACAATGCAGCGAAACCAGATGTTGAAGTTCAACATGTTCCAGACTTCGTATTTCTTAACCGATTTTAAAGTCTCATATTTCCAAAAAAGCTCATTGAATTTGCAAGAGCTTGTTTTGAGGCCGTTTTTCCGAAATAATGCACTAATTTGTTGTTTTGATCGAAGACGACAAAAACCTATAGTTTTTTATATTTATACTAGCTACTTTGAACTTTGTATTGACATTTTCTCGAATACACATGGAATAAGGAAATTGACTAATTACGGTTGATTTAGGTAATTCTTATGAACAACTCTGAATTCGTTTATAGGTCTTGCTAAAAACAGAGATCATTATGTTGTTTAATGGCAATCTATTGTTTCATTTTTGTCAATAAACGAAATGACTGGGCCGAAATATTTTCTACATTCAAAATTGCTAAATAAGTGAATTTCTTGAAAAATAGTTTGAAGAATCAAAAATTATATTAAACGGCAATCCTTCGTATGATAATATCATTCTTGAGAAGAAAATGAGTGACTTATTTTATTTGTCTTCGAGAAAGTATCAATACATTTTTTAAAGCTCTTGGCAATTTCTTGGAATCTTAAGAAATACCCTACATTCTTTAAAATCCTATGAAATCCCTTAAAATATTTTCAATTCATTGAAAGATATTGAAAATTTTTTCGAATATTCAGAAATACCTTAAAATCTTCTAAAATGTTTTAAAGTATTTTGGAATCTCTTGAAATTTTTGAAAGCTTTCGAAAATTCCTTGGAATCCTAAGTAATACCCCAAATTCTTTAAAATTCTATGAAATCCCTTAAAATCTTTCCAATCTATTGGAAAATATTGAAAATTCCTTCAAATATTCAAAATACCCTACAATCTTCAAAATGTTTCAAAATATTTTGGACTCTCTTGAAGTTTTAAAAAGCCCTTGGAAGTTTCCTTGGATCCTTGAAATTATCCTAAAATCTACAATATTCTTTTTAATCCTTTCAATTTATGGAAATATATTAAAAACTCCCTTGAAAACAATTTGATTCATTAAAATCTATCGAAAATTAATTGGAATCTTTCAAAATAACCTCAAACATTTCAAATTGTTCGAATTATTTCCAAAACCCTTGAAATTTAATAGAGCTCTTGAAAATTTCTTTGAATCTTCAACAGTATCCTAAAATCCTTCATATTCTCTCCAATTTATTAAAAACTATTGAAAATTCCTTGAAATCTTTAAAAATACCCTCAAAGCTTCAAGTTTCTTTGTAAAATGCGAAAAACTAATTAACAATTGTTCATAACTGTAACAATTGTTGTTGAATGGCAATCTCCTGCCATTAATATTTTTCTTGAGATAAAAAAAAATGACTCAGTTGAAGAAAAATATATCAATAGATTTAATGCTTTCACGATGATTCATTATAATGAAAGGAGCTCTTTCGGGTTTCAATCGTGTGCAAAACTACGAATCTTGGCGACGTTTCGTAAACATTGCAGTTCACTTCTTCAGGGCTAACCTGAAACTGAAGCTTCAGATTATGTTGCTCTTATA
>JAUMHM010013749.1:0-17348 GCA_032362435.1 Melikaiella ostensackeni
CCCAGGCGTTATAAAAATGGGAAAAAGTTGATCAATTCATTATAAGTTCGGTCGTCGGTTGACAGGTGAAGACCTTATGTTTATTGCGTGTGCAATAAACTGGCAAGTCGAATCCTCTTGGATACTCGAAAGACGAACCGACCCAAAAAAGGATTTGTTGGTAGACAAGCGCAATAAAAACATTAGTTACCTGTTTGAAACGAAGAGTGAAGTGGCCTCGCAGGTGAATCTTCAGGGTGGACTCACAGTTTTGTCACTTTAATGTTACTATTACAAGAATCTTTAGAACTTTTTCTTGGGCTAAAAAATGACTGTACAGAAAAACAAAAAAATATGTAGTTTTTTTGTTTAGTCTATACATATTTGCCTGTGCCTGTGAAAATTCAAACAGTCACTTATTTTGGACCACTCTAATATATATATATATATATATATATATATATATGTGTGTGTGTGTGTGTGTGTGTGTGTGTGTGTGTGTCCATGTCAGGGTGCTTTCTAGTGTTTCAGATGACTTCATCATATTTATGGGTTGATTTACAATTTAAAAATAGACTCTGGACTACCTGTTTTTTCGGCTCATTAGAGACAGATGTACAATAAAAGTATACAACAGGGAGAAAAAAGAGGGAGAACAGTGAAAGAGTCAACGAAAACCATCCTCACACTCTTTCTTTTCTCCGTCTTTTTTATACTACTGGGGACCAAGGTGTTTCGAAGCCAATTTAGACTTCTTCATCAGGGGTAACTTATAGGATAACTACAGTTATGGGTAATGAAACATATATTAATTGTGTATATGTGCATGACAGCTTTTCTTTGCAACCAAATTCAAATATATTTATTAAATTTATTGATATTCTCATTTAAAGTTACTTTCTTGTCTTTTTTTGCTGAAGTCAAAAACATTTTTTCATATTAATATGAAATATCTTCTTTGGAAAAACCATGAAACTTGCATTCTATCAATAATTTCTTCCGTAATGCGCCCAATCTAAGTTATTACTAACTTAATAAATTCACGTCATACTCCTATACCGGACTTTCATTAATATCTCTCATAAAATCACATTTCGTTCAATTTTTTTTATCAATTACACTGAAAATTATATTCAAAAAAACATGAAAATGAGAAAGGGTGAAATAATTTTTTAATATAACTTTCTGCGTATAATATGGAACGTTCTTTTACAAATCATACGGATTTCAGAAAAAACATTTTTTCAAATTTTTAAATGACTTGAATTTTGTTGTTGTCATCTTCTCATTATTTTAGCTGACACCTGCATAAGGATTTTTTTAAAAGAACTTTTTATGAGAAATACGTTAATTCAAACTTTTGATAAAATTTGTTGAATTGCTTAATTCTCTCGTACTTTGAATTCATTATCGTTGAGGAGGCAAGTATGAAAAAATTGTTCAAACAAATAATTTGCTAATATCTTTAGTTAATTAACTACATAAAAATTATGTAAATACTCATCTGCAAAGCTAACATAACAAGGTGAGGAATCAAACAAAACCTGAATCGATTCGATTAGTTAAACCGGAGACAATGAGTTTAAAGTACGAGAGAATTAAGCATTTTAACAAATTTTATCGAAAGTTTGAATTAACATATTTCTAAAAAAAAAAATTTTCGACAAAAATCCTCATACAGGTGTCAGCTTATTTTCTAAATAGAAATTAGAAAAATTTTCTAAATAGAAGAATATTTTCTAAATAGAAAGAAGAAGTCGTAAAGAAATTCTCAGGTGATTCTAGATCTTAAAGTAAAAATAGTTGTATGATTTGTAAAATAATGCCCCATATCCAAAATTTTGTCATTTAAAGTTCGGGAAACACTTCACCATGACACTAATTAAAAAAAGTTTCAATTATTTTTAAAAAATGTTTGTGATTTTTTGTACACGAACTGCACTGGAGGAGAACATTTCTACGACTGACTCGTCTACATAGCCACTCAGACAAACAAAAACGTTTTACCAATTTTTTCAGAGAGAGAATAACCAGTCCCAGACCCTCGTGAAAATCATCTGTTCGAAGAATATCACGTTCTAATAACATAACTGGAACATTCGTTAAAATAATTTCTAGGCAAAGAATATATTAGCTTTATATGATGTCACGTGAAGGTAACCTGAAAATGCTTATCAAAAAATTTTTTTATAGATAAACGCCAAGTTAAATATCAATAACTTAAAATTAATATTAAGACTAATAAAAAAAATGTTCTAAAAAAGACATAAATTAGTTGAGTATATGTTAGATGGATTTTTATATTAATATAGTAATATGTTATGACTTTTAGAAAAATACAATAATTTTTCTATTTTAATAATGAATTCCTGGATGAAAAAATTCAGAAAATACAGTTTAGTTGCTTATTATTCAAATTGTTTTAGATATTCTCAAATACTATTGTTTACAGATTATTTTTATGTTTGAATCACTAAAAGAGTCACATGTTTGATTTCATGTTTTGTGATTTTGCGTATTTTTATATAAAGACCGAATCCATTTCAAATTAGGCAGACAGTACAGCTTCTAGTCACAGAATCATTCGCCTTTTAAATATGTTGATTAGGATGGTTCTTATTTATACTTGGTGGATTTTTTTCAGAAATTCTCTGCTCTCAGCCCCTTCCCCCCTAGTTTTGTTCAAATGCTTAAAAAAAAAGATCAAATCCAATTTGAGCCAAACCGGTCAATATTGAGGGGTGGCGCAAAAACCACGAAGTTTCCCATTGATATAATATGTAAAAAGTCGGAATTCGTCAGAGAATAAAATTCAATCATAAGTTTTGAGGATAAATGATTTTAAGTCACTCTAATGGGTCCCCAAATAAATCCCTATGAGTGACAAATTTGAATTCATGTACTATCGCGGTTTATTAACGCTTTTTGAAAATTAGTAAGATACTAAAAACTCATGACCGATCAATGTATAATATTTAATTTTGAAGTGGTTAACGAAAATCAACGTGTAATTTAGCAGTGTAACATGAGGATGCAAATTTTGTGGGATATTTACTCATTGAATATTTTGAATGCCAACATACCCAGAAAAAGATTTGCTTCAAAATTTGTTGGTTTGTAAAATTCGCTCTCTTTTCATAATTACGTCCATTTAAGAATCTTTAAAACAGAGGTGTTTCAGTATTTACTACACTGTAAAGAAAGTTATGCTGAAAATCACATTCAACCGTAGTTTAACTTACCGGACTTTCAGAAGTTGACTGTGAATGAAGTAGTAAATTAAAGAGATAGCAATGTTATGTTTACATCGTATTATAATTTAACTTGAATGAACCCTGCTCTCAGAGAAATTTCCTCTAAACGATAAAGTCGGTCCTCTAATCGTTAGAGTAGGATACTTTAAGAGCAGAATCGTTTCATTTTTCATCGTTTTTTATTTCATTTATCGTTTCACTTCATCTTAAGAAAACCGTCAATTATTTTGCGGTACATGTACGTCCCATTTTAAACGCTAAACTGCACATCCCACGCAATAAGGTGGAATCGCTTATCGCTGAAATGATTCATGGTTATAAACGATTCGCACTTTACCCGTTAAAGGATCTATTTTCAAACTTATTCTCAGACGGTTGCACTTTAACCGTAAGAGTATTCCTTTGTCGTTTAGAGGAAATTTCTCTGAGTGGGAGATAAAACTGTAACTGCCGCGCATTGATGGTCGATCTGTAAAATCGCTGCGTATTACGGTGGAAATTATTTGACCCCTATAATACGTCGTAAATATACGTAGAAGATTAAATTGACATGAGACTGTGAATTGACAAATAACAGCGTATTCACATGTTTTTTGTGTGATTTGGATAGACAAAGTGTGAAAGTACTTTGGATAGGTACGTAAAATTACATGCTGCATGTTATTCCCACTGGGCGATACGAAGATGAGTCGCGAAAACGGCGAAAACTCCCAAAGTCGAAAAGCAAACGGGAGTGCCACTGGCGTAAACGCGAGCAAAAACGTGAAACAAAATAATAAATAATGGCAAAATAATACATCCAGGGGTATCAGGTCTTCAAATTACATAAACTATATGTGCCGATTCAACACTAGTATATACAGTTTATGCAATTTTCGAACCTGGGTGCGTGAAATCATGAATGATAAAATTTGCCACATTTAGGTTAGGAAGGGGCGAGAGAGAGGAAGCTTTGCCGGAGCTCACAGTTTACATGACAGTATGGTTCTTTACTCATTATTAGATTACATGTTTTTAATTATGAATTCACTTCAATTCGTATAAGCGAGGGTGGCAAGATTATCGGCAGTTTACAAGCTATTACTAGGAGTAAAAATGTAAGGGATAAAACTAAAAATTGCGATATATAACTCTGTGCTCGCACCCACAGCGCTGTATGGTTGCGAGACCTGGACGTATCAAGAAAATGATAGGAGCAAAGTGAACGCGGTTGGCGAGCAGTTCCTGCGGAATATGCGTAGTAAAACTCTAATGGACAATGTCAGTAATAGGTGGGTTCTCAGAGAATGTGGTGTAGAAGAAGCATTGTTTGGCAAGAGTAAAAGAAATTCGCTGAGATGGTTTAGTCATGTTGAGAGAATGAGTGAAGAACGTTTAACGAATCGAGTGTATTTAGGTATAATGAGTGATAACGTACCCAGAGATTGACCGGAGAAGGAATGGTTAGAATGTGTGAATTAGACTCTGAAGAGAAGGGATTTTCGAAATCGTAGAAGTATAAGAACGTGCATGAAACGATGTATCGATGTAACGAAAGCAAAAAGAGGTATGAAAGGATAAGGATGCGTGGAGAGCAATTGTTTATAAGAAGAAGAGTGATACCTGAAACAAAAGATTTTGGATACTAATAGGCCCGCGTGAAGAGATTTTCTTAGGAAATTAGTATAATGGCTTTGCGAAGCTCTTCATCCGGGGCGATTGATACAGAGAATGATCAGTGACTCGTGTGGGAGCGGTGTTATGGGACAAGTGTGTGTCGTTTGAATGAATAGAACGCAACTTCTAGATTGATCTAAAACATATTCCTTCTTCTACACATACCTTACTTACCCATACCTTATGAAGTCCTTGATCCCCGGTAGTATAACGAGGCTGAAATCAAATGAGTTACGCTTGTCCCGGAAGGGATTTGGCTCAATAGTATAATGACAATAAAATGTAATTCAAACTACATAATATCCATTGTACTCAAATGTGCGAGCACTCATGGGTGCCACATAGGGGTTCCCATCTTTGTTTGGAATTCATAAGGCTGTGCCAAGCCTAACTATGATTTTGTCGTGTCAATGAAAACTTCAATAATCATATTCAGATGAATTTATAGAAGTGAAAAGCTATTATGGAAGTGGGTCAGTGCTAAATTATGACTTTCTGGTAGTGAAAAAGTATTTCCTCTTCATTCGTATTGGAGATAGTATAGGTTATGTCTGAAAAATTTGCTGTTGGTTCTTTTGGCACCTTAGACTGCAATGATGTGCTTTGCACATGATTTAGACGCGTGTAAACTCTAACATTCAAGGTCCGAAATGGGCTCCTTCGAAACGTAAACTGCGCACTGCGCCTTTGTCTATACGTTGCTGGTATTTCACGCTTGGTTGAACACTGTCCCTCGTCTCGCGAGCTAAGAAACTGCGTGGGCCAGCAGTTCTAGGAATTCTTGAACCGGATGGGCTTATATGGGACCTCTAGTGTATATTATCTTGGCAATATTTCTCACCTTTGACACAACTCTCAAAAACTCGTATTTATTCTCGATCCTTGAGGTAATAATGTGTAACCACTAGAGCTGTAGCTGCTCTGTTCGCAGCTCTTTGGCAGTTTGACTAATTAAGAATAACGTGCATACGTTGGTAATTTTCGAAACAAGTATACTAGAACAATCTTGGGCATCGCAGCAGCATTTAAACTCGAAAGAGATTAAGCGCGCCGACATCGGCGTCGTGCTTGAAATAGGCTCGTTGTCTGCAAACTGCACAAGATATATAACGCGGCACATCCGCCCGTTCAGACACTTGCTAAAGTAATCCAAGCTGCGCCCATTTGGTCCAGGAATTGCGTGACATTAAACTCCTCGTAGAGCTTCGTATAGTCATGCGCAAGAGAACAATAGGTTGACAAATATATCTTAGTCACTTAAGCCGGACATTGGTTACACCTTGAATCGAGGGGAAGACTATACACACTGGCAGTCAGGCTGGGGTCAAAGGTAAGGGGTTAAAATTTGCCTGAATTGTGACATTGGCCCCAATTTTTCCTTGAAAGCCAATGGTTAACGTCATTACGAGTTTAAAATATATTGAACACACGTATCATCATATTTGTGATCAACTTTAGCTATTGCATTAGTCCAGACGTTGGGTGGAAGTACCTTGTACTTTTTCATGAAAGAATGAAACTTTTCAGACATGTTTTAAGGCCAACGTGAAGTTGATTTAAAGCTGTAGCGACTTTGGGCCTCAATACAGGGGCTTTATATTACGGGTTGTCTACATATAGGGACCGCTCTCTGCAAAATGGCTTTTCTCAAAACTTATTTTTACTATTTTTGTTCAAAAAATATTTGGGGCCTATATATGGCTGACTCATAGTTATAGCCACTTTGCGACTTCATTCAGGGGCCTTTTGATACCAGTCTTATCTACATCCGAGTATTGCGAAATATGATGTTTCGGTACTAATTGTCACCAATTTCATTAGAAAATCATTTAAGAGTCTATATGAAGACAACTCACAGTTTTAGCCACTTTTAGCCTCTATTGAGGGGCCTTATATTACGAGTTTTCGTCTACGTACAGCGGCCGCGCACTGCGAAATATTTCTGCTTGTCTTATATCATGGACAATTTTACCTGATTTTCCAATGATTGAATTACGTAATATCAAATATATATATATATATATATATATATATAAAACAATAATTAGGATGTAAAAGTGTAAAACGGAGTTGCGTGTGGATGTGCATTAAATGTCGTAAATTAATTGAGTAAATAAATAAATTAATAATCTCAATTCACTGTGCATGGCACAAAGCATCGCATGAGCAAAGTTTGGCGCATTTACGAGTAAGTTGTGGTTTGGAACATACACATCGCAAACTACAACAGGCACATTCCACTGGCTCCACAACTCACGCAAATGCAACTTTTTTTGGGCCTCATATTTAGTGCAGAATTTATGCAAAGTTGTGCAACCAAAATTAGAATTTGTGCAACCTAATTTAGCAAAGAAATATTTGCTCAAAATCGACTTTATATTGGCTCAATTTCTTCCTCTTGACTTGTGCAAATTTTCACAACCAACTTTAACTCTTAAAAACCACCCCTATGCGGCAAATACCATAGCAGGGCCAGCAAAATACTTCACCAGCCCCGCTATTATCCAAATTCAACTTGATATGGGCTCGATCTTCTTGTCTTGATTTGTGGAAACTTGTGCAACCAACTTCAACATCTAAAAAGCACCTCCTATGCAGCACACACTCTGACACACACAAGTCACCTTTACAAAACTCCAAGTTATATTTCTAACCACACAATAAAGCTCAGCAGCCTCCAAAAACCACCCCCAGCTCTTTTAATGGAATAAATCTGAAGTATCTTCATATAAAACAGCCATAAAATATTTAAATTGAAAATAATCACACGAGTCACCTTTAAAAAACTCCAAATTAACTAGGGGGTGGTTTCCAAGGGCTAAATTTGGTTGCACGAATTTGCACAAATAAAGGCAAAAAAATTGAGCCCAAATAAAATTAATTTTGGATAATTTCGGGGCTGACGAAATATTTCGCTGGCCCCGCCTTGATGTTTGCCGCATAGGTGGTGGTTTTTATCGCTTCAAGTTGAGTGGACGAATTGGAAGAAATTAAAACAAAAAGATTAAGCGTATATAAAGTCGATTTTGGATAATGCCGGGTCCAGGAAAATATTTCGCTGGCTCCGTAAATGTTTTTTTTTAAAAAATCAGGTACTTCCGGTGTTGCAGAAATTCTAATTTTGGTTGCACAAATTCTGCATTAAATATGAGGCCCAACAGACGTTGCATTTACGTGAGTGGTGGAGCCAGAGAAATGTTCTCAACTACAACCTTTCTTGCAACCGCAGCCTCGCAGCGTACCAGCTCCATATGCATGTCTTTGCAACAACTGCGAGTGTGGTCCAAACTGGTGCCCAATCCTTTTCGGTTTTTGCCATCTCCATTCAAAAGGACAGGGAAGGTTTGTCTTTCAAAGTCAGAGCTTGGCCCCAGATATGTGCACCCTGATAAGTGGAGCATAATATATTCTGTTGTATGGCTAATTTAGTTGGAGGAATTGTTTCAAGCTGCTTGTCCTTCTTTGAACAAAGCATACTGCGACATTCACTGACACAAGTCGATGTACTAGATCTGAAATCAACCGAGAAATATTTTTAGATATTAAATTTTTAACAATTGTCTAAAGTAATTCTGAAGCCTTATGAATGAATAATTGCACCAATACCTGTCATACATGATCACGACGATTTTCTCCAAATATTTGATAGATTCCGCTACATTGCCGAGTGTAGCAGCTAAGGAAACATTAGTGACCTCTGGAAACGCCAACCAAGTTTCAAATGCAGAATTTTTTCCTTTTTCGGACAAGGATAAAGCCCTATTGCTTCCAGAAAATAATTGAAATATTGATAGCACGATGGTTTTGTCAGGTCCTGAAAATCATATTCGTATCAAATCAATTTGAAGCCTAACGATTATAGAAAACGTATTTACATGTAATGGTCATAAATGAGTTCTCGTAAAGCTACATGAGAAAAATACAAATTAAAAACTGTGAACAAGACGCCCCAAAAATATTTGAAATTAACTTGTTTATCTCAAAAGACTATAATACATCATGGGTCCGGATGACAGAGAACAATTGATCTTTCACTTTTAACAAAGCGTCAACAGTATTGATAGCAGAATAATAACTTATATTATGAATTTATTTATTTGCTTATTCAACCAGTCAATAATTATCGAATAATAAAAATTCAACCAGTTCAAATTGAGTTGAAATTTACAATAATATAAACAATGAATGAGGCCCCTCAATATAGGCCTAAGATAGCTGTAGTTATAAATCAGCTCGATGTAGGTCCCCAAACGTTTTCTAAATGAAATTGGCAATATGAAGTATAAAGTAACACGATTTCGCAGTGCTCGGAATCTGGATGTAGAGAAAATTCGTAATATAAGGCCCTTAAATGGAGTCGCAAAGAAGCTACAACTATGAGTCGGCTTTATGTAGGCCCCCAAACATTTTTTAAACAAAGTGAGTAATTAAAGGTTAAAAACTCTCTCAGCAGGTAGCTTGACACTCGGTCCCTTCACCGCGATTAGTTTGTCACGTTGTGGTCAATTACCAGTAACTTCGTTAATTTTGCGAATTTCGAAATGAAAGTTTTCGCACTATATTTTGGAAACTGTAGGCGTTTAGAAGATACAATTTCAAAAAAACCGATTTTCTGATAATCCTGGTTGCATGTAAGCCCTTAAAGTCATTAAGATTATACTTTCCTTTAAGGTCTTTTACTTCGTAGATCGTTGGTTGAATTTTATTTTTTATTATAACGGGACCTTCGTATTGGTCATAAAGCTGACCCGCGTTTTCGTCCGCCTTATTTGATAATTTAGTAATTACTTTAAGTACCTCATCACCTGCTTTGTATTCTATCGGTCTTCTTCTTAAATTATAGTGGCTAGTCTGTTTATCGTTCGCATGATATAGGTTTTTCTGAACCTCTTCCTTTACTATTTGTAACCTCCACAATCTGTCCGTCCATTTGTCTACATTTTGAAATTCAATATTGTTATTTTTTTCGAACTTCTTCGGAAAAACTAAAGAAGTTCCAATTTGCGACATAGGTTTCAAAATGCTGGTATGAACTGCCCTGACGAGTTTTTACTAATATTCATTGCGAACTGTGAATCGTCAATGCGTTCGCCCCAGGTGAAGTGGTCTTTATCTAAGTACGTTTTAATGATTCTTAGAATTATTTTATTGTAACGTTCGGTCGGGTTCGCTTGTGGATAATATTTTGGCGTTTTCGTGTGCCTTATTCCTATCAGGATTATTTCGACCCATTTTGTAAAAAGGTCTACAAAGACTAGAATATACTGATTCCTTCTCTTTTCAGAAATCGGTAATGGACTCATAATATCAGTTGCTACCATGGCCCATTGACCCATGGTTCATCTACGATTCTTTTTCCTATCAACCACAATTTCGATTTGTTGCTCGGTCTGTTTCTCTGACAGATATTACAATTTTTCACGTATTTGATTACCTCCGAATACATCCCTGGACAGAAGTAGTACTCAGAAATTCTCACGTGCGTTTTCTTGGAACCTAAGTGTCCTGCTCGTGTGTCATCGTGATTTTTTTTAAGAACCTGTATTCGTAATTTTTCGGATACGACGAGTTCTCATAGGTTAGAGTCTGGTAACAAAGTAGATTTTAGTAAACCGGTTCTGTAAAAATAGAGTTGCGAATCTCTGATTCGCCATTTATCGTTCTTCCGTTCGACGAGTTCTCCAGGTCTTTTTTCAATTTGTCTCATTTTTGTTGAGCACTAGTCGTCTGTTTTATCGTAGATGTCCGATTTCGGTTTTTCTATACGACAACCTAACGCGGACGCGATTACTTTTCCCGATTCTTCTGATCTCGAAAGATCGTCAGGGAAAAAATTTGAACTTTCTCTTCGATATATGACTTCGTATTTATACTCGAGTAGTTCGAAGACCCATCCGGGTAATCGGCCACTGGCGATTTCAGGTTATGGAGCCACTTTGACGCTAAGTGGGTCGTTATGATTTTGAAACTATATCACACTAAGTAGGGTCTAAATTTTCTGATGGCCCAAACCACGGCTAGGCTCTCTTCTTCTGAGGCCGCGTACCGAAATTCGGCACCCTTCAAGCCCCTTTTCGCGTACGCGATTACAAAGTTCACCCCGTCTATGGTTTGAGTAAGTACGGCTCTAAACCCCGTATTACTCGTATCAGTTTCAAGGTATGAGGGTTGTGTGAAGTCTGGGCAGGTCGAAATTGGTGCTGATGTTAAACAGTTTTTGATCTTTCGGAAGGCCTCCTCCTGTTCTAGTAACCAGTCCCATGTCTTATCTTTTTTGAACAATCTATTTAATAGTTCTATTATTTCGACGAATTGTGGAATAAATTTTCTGTACCAACTTGCCATCCCTATAATGCGTTGTAATTGTTTGGTTTGTTGATTTGAGAAATTCTAGAATTGGTTGTATTTTGTCCTCGTCTACTTGGAGTCCTTTCTCGTGAACTTCAAAACCGAGATATTTAATTTCTGAGCAGCCAAATTCGCATTGATCCGGGCTGCTCGTAAGATTTGCATCATTAATTTTTTCATCACTATTCCGTCTAAATAACAAAAAACGTTAGGCTTTAAGTCTAGAGTGATAATTTTGTCCATCAATCTCTGGAAACTGGCTGGAGCATTGGTCAAACCATATGGCACCCTTTTAAATTGGTACATACTTTTTCCACGGACTGTGAACGCTATGATTGCTTTTGAGTTTTGCTCTAGCGGAATATGTAAATAAGCTTACTTTAAATCAATTTTCGAAATTAATATCGCCGAACTTGAAGTGTGAGGAACTTCTGTCATAAGTGGGATTGGATAGAGGTCCTTTTTTGTGATACTATTTACCTTTCTGAAATCTGAACAGAATCTGTAATCTTTACCCAGCCTTTTCATTATCACTATCGGGTTTGACTAATCGAAACGAAAAAGCTTTATGATTTCCTTTTCTAATAATTTATCTACGGTTTAATAAATTATCTCTTTTATCTTAGAACTCACGTGGTGATATCGTTCTTCAATGGGGTCTTGACTCTAGACATCTGTTTTGTGTTTTGTTAAGTGAGTGGCTCTATGCTCATTTCCCTGGAAAATTTTGAGTTTATTTTCTAATAGTCTTTCTTATTGGGGTTGTTGGCTTTTATTAGACTCAACAATACCTTTACTTTCTGAAAAACAATTATTCTGTTAGTTGATTTTTCTAAACTTATCCAGAATATTATTTTACATAACCGCCTTGTTTTTATAAATAATATATTTGCTACTATTCTCTAATTCGATTATCTCGTTGGCTTTTCGAGATTTCTTATTATTCCTTGAACTAGTGACTTTTTGAGTTCCCAAGGATTACTATCGCAATTTTTGTACTAATCCTGGTATTTACTATAACAATTTTTTTTCGAATTGTTTGGGTGGTTTTGGACTTTCGGGATTGGTTAGGATTGATAGTTACTAGGAGGATATCACTAACTTTAACCTTTGGAATACTTTTTTCATACTCTCGCGTGCTCTTCAAATTAATGATACCTCCAAATTTCGGTTTCTTATCTTTAATTTTATTTTCATCTTTCATAAAAATTATATTCCTAATATTTGCATCTTCACTTTCCTTACCTTTTTTAGCTTTATTGTCAGGTGTGGGGAGGAGTAGAGAGTTTGGATGTGTTTCCATAGGGTAGCGGGTAAGGGGATTACCTGGTAACCACTAAGTATCTGGGTCATAGTTTAGGGTCATTCGTAAGGTTTCTTGAATGTCTGTACCAAAAATACCTTTGGATTTTAATTTTGGGACTTACCTCAATAATTAGTGTTTCGTTTCCTTGCCAATAATAATTGGGACTACTACTCGCTCAATTATATCAACGGTTTCTCCGTTCGCGACCATTAATTTTCGCGAGACAGGTTTGAAAACTGAATATTTAGAATTTTGGGTTTCTTTCAATAATTCCCTGCCTAGTCAAAAACGAGTGGCTCCTATATCTACTAGAACCCTGAAGAAACTATTTTCAAATTTTTTTATCAAATGAAAACGTGTTCCCGTTGTGATGTCTTTATCCTAATTTAATATTCCCGGCGATCCGGTAATAGGTTTCAATCTTTCCGGTCCTAATACCCATTTTTCCAGTTTCCCTGGTTGTAACTCTAATAGGGGCATTCTCTTTTGAAATGTCCCGCTGATTGGCATTGATAACAATTCAAATTATTTGTAGTCTGCTCTGCGCTTGCGTTTTATCTGGTTTTTTGCCCGGATTTACATTTGTGTTATTCTGTTGGTTCGAGTTAAAGATACCCGATTTCTTATTTTTTTCTCGTAATTTTGTTTTTGGAAATTTTGCTTTTATTGATTAGGGGTCTTTCATATATTACGTAGCATATTTTTCTCTTGTTTTTATAGTTGTGTCCTTTTGAATTTCACGGCAATTTTATTCTCGTCTTTATTTAAACAAAAAGAAATGCGTTACGTAATATATTAACGATCCCTTACACAGCTCCACAAAAAAAAGTTGTCATCCCCAGAGAGCAGAATAGGCTTGCTCTATGTTTTTGAGGTCGCTGAATCCGAATTCTGAGCACGTTTGGCTCCAGTATGTCACAGTTCGTCCCTAACCTCAAAAAACATGAAAAATCGCTGATTTCAGGTGAAACATGATTCCCGTCTATGAGAAGTGGCTATTCTCTTTTTTCTAGATCGCTGAGTACGAATCCGGAGTCGCTGTGGTTTTATGACGTCACACTTGGTCTTTGACCTTAAAAAAACCGTGGCGAATTGGTAATTTCATGTAAAACATGTATTTTTTCGAAGCAAAGTGGTCGTATTCTATGTTTTCTAGGTTCCTGAGTTCGAATTCACAGCAAGTACCTTTCAATTCACACCTCTCTTGAGTATCGCACTCTTTTATTTCGAATGATCGACGCGATGAATTTCGTTTCCTTTTAACTGCTTTCTGTGTATGTTCTCTCTTCAATGTCCTACAAAAGTCTGCCATCATGTTTATACCCCACCTTCCTTGGTAGCGACGTTCCATCTTCTTAATATCTTCATGGAGTTTTTCTTCATGCTCTTCACTGTATACACCCAAATTTATTGCAAGATAGTCAATATGGGAATTCAATATATGTAACTTCAAGCTCATATTTCATCCCATTTTACCGAAGCTCTGTATCATGTTCTTCACAATTCTTTTGTAATTATCACTCTTGTGGTGCCCTAAAAAGTTTTAAACAACTTTTCATGAGGCTTAACCAAGCTGTTTTTTGCACTTTGTACATAGTTGTGACGAAATTCTGATCTATACACATTTTCTGGATTTGAGGTCCATTGAATATTCCTGCTTTTAGTTGTGCATCCGATAGTTCTGGGAATGGCCCTGGAAGATTTGTAAAACAGTTATCTTCTTTTAATGCTGATACAAACTGCTTCACGATGCCCAGTTTGATATGCAGAGGTAGCAGTAAAACTCTCGCCGGATCCACTAGTGGGAGGTTGATGATGTTCTCTGATCCTGGATCAAAAGTTTCTTTGGCTGGGCAATCAATCTTTTTATGATGATTAGGTCCGTCTCTACTATCCCATAGGCATGGAAAACATCAGTGTTTAACGTTACCTGATTGCTGACTCAGAATTATTCCCAATATTTTGGAATCCCCACAAATCTGCCAATTGTGTTCTGAACATTTCAGTTTATTCAATACCAACTTGATATTTTCGTAATCTATGAATAGTCTTCATTCGATGGCTCTGTAAATCCCTGGTTCAAATTCAACCATCAATGCATTTATAACGTGACAGTCAACTAATGAAGGCTCTTTTTTTTCGCTAAATATTCCCTGAAATCTCTTCCTTTATTCCCATAGTCAGCTACTTTTACATTTTCTTCCACCAAGTTCTCCTTTATGAGTATAGAAACCAAGAATTCACTTGTTTCTTTGGATAGTCCTAAATCTCTGATGAGATCGTTCAATTCTTCTTTTGAAAGAAGTTGTGGTTTCTTTTCTTTACTTCCTACATATTCGTCGTCAATGTCAGATTCACTGGAGCATTCTTCTTCGCTAGCGTCTTCTTGGATCTCTAAACTTTCCAGAGAAGAAATACATCCGATTCCTTCAATACCTTGCTCATCTGTATTCCACATCTTGATTAGTCTTATTACTGTCGAAACATCGACGTGAGCAATGCTTTTTTTCGAATCCAGTTACATCGTTCTTCCAGAAATACCAATCCTCTTCACAAGTGGGTTCTGTCCATAAAGTTGGAATTCTTAATTTTACATCTTCAATATTTCTACTGTTATTCCAACGAGTCCATTGTGATCTACAATAATCGCATATTTTATGTGGCACCCATTCTTTATCCTGATCAGCAATTCTGAGATCATAACAATTTTCGTAAATCGTTCTAATCTGCTCAGAAATTGTCCTAAGAGTTTTTGGTGGATAAAACCCGCTGCATGCGTAGCAGAATGAATCAGGATCTTTTCTACAATGATGTTTTGAGGTGGTAGCTTCAAGATCAATTTGTGATTTAGTACCTTTAGATTGTTAAGTTGAGGATTTTTTGGTTTTATTCATAAATGCCATAAGTATATGATAGACCCACACATTAAGGATCTTGGTCCGATCGCAGGTGAGTCTGCCGTCCTAGAGGTGATAACCTTCATACCTTCCCAGGGCTAAGTATGAGGGCTTTCTGACTTTGACGAAGATAAAGTCAACTCATCGTCGGACACACTACGGCTTCATCCTCACGCCCTAGTGCCCTCCTGCAAGGCAGTATGCTCCTACTAGCTTTGTTACTCCAACAGATAGTGGTACGAGTAATTCTACACATCTTTTTTCGGGGCAGTTGTCACCGTTCACAGAATCTGTCGAAGTAGCAGGATTTCGTCATTCGTTCAAGCAAGAAGATCATACTGAGAGAAAATCTCGTTCAGCATTATCAAAATAACAAAGATGCATGCATCACCTGATATCACTTCGGGATCAAACATATAATTATGCAGTGTGAGAACTTGCGAAATGCTGGTTCGCACGGTTGTTAACTGCATAATGCTGTCGACGGCATCAACTGATTTTCGACTAGCTTTCAATTTCTGCTAAGCAAGAAATTGGACAAGTAGAGTCTGGTCTGTTGGATTCAAAGTTTTTCCGAAGTTACGTATCAAAGATTAAATGCTGGGACCGTGGTACTGAACCGACTCAGGCTTTGTATTCAGCGACCTCGAAAACATAGGATATGACCACTTTGCATTAAAAAAATGCATGTTTTACATAAAATTACCAATTTGCCACGTTCTTTTTTTAAGGTTGGAGACGAAGTGCGACGTCATGAAACCACAACGACTCCGAATTCATACTCAACGACTTCAAAAAGATAGGATATGACCACTTTGCATTGAAAAAATGCATGTTTTGCATAAGGTTACCAACTTGCCACGTTTTTTTTGGAGGTTAGGGACGACGTGTGACGTCATTGAATCTTAGCGTCTCCGAATTCGTACTCAGCGACCTCGAAAACATAGAATATGACCATTTGTCATGGACGGGAATTATGTTTCACCTGAAATCAGCGATTTTCCATGTTTTCGAGGTGAGGGATGCAATGTGACGTGATGGAGCCAAACTGAATCCGGATTCGGATTTAGCGACCTCAAAAACGTAGGATAAGCCTATTCTGGTTTCTGGGCCTGACAACTTTTTTTTTGTGGAGCAGTGTTATATACGAAAACAGTAGGGCGTATACACACAACACTGTCGAATATACTGATTGATTTTCTTTGACTTCGTACATATTATTTCTAAAATTTTATTCTGGAACTTGTGTGGATATAGATTTTTTATTATAAGATTAAATTAATCTATTCCATAAATTAAATAGTGGCCATTTCGGGCCCTTCTTGTACATTCATGTTTTCTACCTTAGAGTTACTGGCGAATTCAACTTTTTTATTAAAAATTTCTTTTTCCTGTTTTACGCATTAAATATTCAAGGAACTTCAATTGCAAACATTCAGAATTGAAAAATTTTCTATTGTAAACCTTCAAAATTGAACTACATATTTCTAAAAACATATTCAAAATTACATCACTTCAAACTGTAAACATTCAAAATTATGAATTTTCAATTGAGAATCATAAAAATTGATGAATTTAAAATTGTAAGTCTAGGAAATTGAATAATTTGCAATTCCACATCTTCAAAATTCAATGATTTTCCATTTTGCGTCTTCCAAATTGAACTTTTTTAAATTATATCATTTAAAACTATATGCATTCCAATTTAATGAATCTAAAAAATTGAACTACATATTCCAAAAAAAAACGTGCAGTACTACATCATTTCAGACCGTAAACATTTCAATTTAATGAATCTTCTATTAAAAATGATAAAAATTGATAAATTTTGAATTCGTGAGGAATGTTGATGTTCGTTATTGGCTTTAGGGTCAGGTGAAATTGAATACAAATTAAATTGTTTCAAAC
>JAUMHM010013792.1:0-17345 GCA_032362435.1 Melikaiella ostensackeni
TACCATCTTTGTCGCTCTTATGGTGTTAACCGCGACCCTGCTCTGCCGAACGCTCCCAGAGAGATAGAGTCAATTGTTAGAGTTAACGTTTGCTTTCCTCAAATCATCCGGACTTAATTCAGACACAGAGGATGTTATTTTCGCGTGCCAGGGCGGAGTGGTTTCCACCTTGGTATACCGTAGCCGCATCTTACGTCAAGAAGTTCCCAGCGATAGGTTCAGAGCGTGTCATGCACATTCTGAACACCTACGGCACGATCTATCCGTCCCACACAAGCGGAAACGACGTATCTCTACACACACAATGCATCCCCAAGAGTGATTTATTACCATCTTTGTCGCTCTTATAGTGTTAACCGCGACCCTGACCTACCGAGCGCTCCCAGAGTGAAAGACTCAATTGTTGAGAACGAGAAGTGCAAAATTTACTTCAAATATAAATTTGATCCAGTAGTCCGCAATGAACGTTCGAGGCCTGCCATCGTATTCCTTGACTGCGAAAAACGAACTATGTTCGTGATCGAATTCTCGGCTCCGGTCGACAGCAACATCTCAGTCTCAAAGTCGTGAAAGTTTTAATTTTTGAAATGAAAACTAAATTGGTTGATCTAAATTAAGTTAATTCAACTTCAAATTGTTTCAGAATAGAAAAGTTTTTAGTTCCAAAATTTTAGTTTAAAAATTTTCCGGTTTTAAACGAGGTTTGGAACTGTTCAATATCTTGTCAACGTTTCATAGTTGAATGTTACTATAGGGAAAAGATGCCCACAGGGAGTCAGAAAAACTATAAGTCGTATAGATGTTCATTTTAAAACTATCCTGAAAAGTTTGAGACATGTAAATGAAGTCTCATCCTTCAAGTATTTAAAACTGGGAAGTTAAAACCTTTTTATGGAAGCATTCAAGAAAAAATTAACAATTTATAAGACCATGCTATTTGAGTCTCTGTGTAACCTCGAGTGTACACAGATAGTCACCTGTTGCATTAAATAAATTCATTGGATTCAATAATTGAGGCTCCGGATTCAAGAATCCCGCATAAAATTTTTCGCCTGAGAGTAGGAGGGCATCTGAACGTCGCTTAAACCCAGACGACAAGAGGCATCCCCACTCTCAAGCGTAAGATTTTATGCAGGGTTATTGAATTCGGAGCCTCAATTCATCTTCTACGAAAACTTTCGTTAAACTTAAACTATTTGCTATTCACTGAGAAAGATGTGATATTAAACTTCCACTAAAAATATCAAAGTTGCCCGAACTAATTCAAATTTGAGCAAAGTGCTGTCCTATTCGTGATAGTTTATGGAGGAAAAAT
Organism: Melikaiella ostensackeni; assembly: GCA_032362435.1. Lineage (NCBI taxonomy): Eukaryota > Metazoa > Arthropoda > Insecta > Hymenoptera > Cynipidae > Melikaiella > Melikaiella ostensackeni. The sequence goes on from JAUMHM010013792.1 coordinate 1,316, forward strand.
GTGGTCAATTTAATGAATATTTACCGAGCGGGAGGGGGTGAAAATTTTGGGTTTCGTGGATATCGTCTATTTTGCGAATTTTAACTCTTCTAATGGCGATATAAAAAGGTTTGTTTAGTATAGTTTTTATAGGGTTTTTCGCGCCCTTTCCATTGTCATAGACATTTTTTGAAAAAATAAATCTTTGATCTTCAAATAACAAAGTCAAAAACAAATTTGACTTTTTTGGAAAAAGGCTCATTTCTTCATTTTTTACCTCAAAAGAAAGCTTAGGATTTCCCCTGTAAGAACTTTGAGGTTAAAAATTGGGATTTTTATTGTTTACTTATGAAAATAAGCATTGAGTGTTTTTTGAGAATATACCACATTTTTGTCAATTTTGAACTATTTTAATATCAATAAAAAAATATTTTTTACTATAATTTCGATAGGTTTTTCTACGCCCTCTTCATTGGTCCTAACCACTTGTTGAAAAAATAAACATTCGAGCTTAAAAAATGAAGGTCTAAACTAAATTTCACTTTTTTTCATGAAAGGGCACTTTTTAAAAAGATTTCTTTGGTCTAGCAAAATAGCTTGGATTTTTTTCTTCAAGAACTTTGAGATTAAAAAGTGAAATTAAATTTTTTTATTGGCGAAAATGAGTTTTAAGTGCTCCGGTATACCCAGTGACGCTTACGCATGCGCGCCGATGCTCTAAACGATTCTTTTCGCCAATAAGAAATTAAATTTCACCTTTCAATCTCAAAGTACTTATAGAAAATCCAAGCTTTCTTTCTAGTCCAAAAATATAAATTCAAAAAAAGTGCCCTATAAAAATGTCAAATTTATTTTTGACCTTCATTTTTGAAAGTCAAATATTTTTTTCTCACAAAATGGTTACGATCCATGAAAAGGGCGTGAAAAACCTATCGAAGCAGTAGTAGACAATATTTTTTTGTTGCTTTTAAAAAAGTTCAAAATCGCAAAAATAGGTGGTGTATTCTCAAAAGCCACTCATCGCTTATTTTCATAAATAAGAAATAAAAATCCTACTTTTTAACCTCTAAGCCCTCAAAGGGAAGAACCTAAGCTTTCCTCTGAGATAAAAAAATGAACAGATGTGCCTTATGCCAAAAAAGTTCAAATTGTTTTTGACAACACTTTGCTCAAGTTTGACTTGAATCGAACAACTTTGATTTTTTTTTAGTAGTCATAGAGAAAAAATGCCCCTTATGCGGAATTGCTCAAATTTGACGTCATAACATTTAAAATTGTTCAATTTTCAGCGCTTCGAATTTGTAAGTGTTGAATGTGAAACATTTAAAATGTAACAATTTTCAGTTTTGAATATTTAGATCTAACATTTTTCAAGTTGAAATGCTTCATAGTGAAATATTTCTCACTGTACATTATTGAATGTTCGAACTTAAAATTGGTGAATTTTAAATGTTTTAATTTTAAATGTTACGCAATTTGAATGCAGAAGAATTCAAATTTGATTGCTTCAATTTGCATTTTAGTTTTGAATACTTCAAATAAAATCGAAGTCTCTAGACACATCTAAAATATTGGGTCTATACGTTTACCGAATTTCGACGAACCCAGCCGCCCTTTCCTGTTTCCCTAGGCTCACGGAAAATATTTGTCATACGGTCACCGAATTTCGATGAGTAAATCACTCTTCTAAACATTGATCCAATTTAAAATCTATTTAACATATTAAAATCGCAATTTCCATAGGAAAGAATTAACGTCTTCATTCATATGGTGTCCAGTAGAAAGTAAAGTTGGTCAACGTTTGCATCATTTTTCAACTTTGAAGCTGTTCTATAATTATTTTTATTTATTAGAAAAAGTCATTCAATAATTTAAAAAAAAATTCTTCTTACAGAAATTTTGAAAACAAAAATGCGAAAATCTTATAATTTCATTCATTATTAGGTATTAATTTACCTTGTTTTAAGTTATGTGAATCATAAATTCGTGATTCACCAATTAAAATTCGTTGTCTTATTGATGGCTATGGAATTATAATTAAAATATGACATTTTTTTACAGGATATTGCCAATTACAGAATCACAAAATATTGAGTCACAAAATGCATGTGCATCGTTCTACTATTACCGTTTATGATTCACGTTTCTATCCTTTGTTATCAAGCTATAAAAACAATGGTTTCCAGTAACATTATCTGTTTTTAAAATTATATTCAATTTTTTATTTAATCTGAACTAAATTTTATCAAATATATTTTTACTTTTCGAATAATATTTTGATTTCATATCAGAATTTTTAATTTTTATATGAGGCGTAAGAACATTAAGAAGACTATTTTCTTTTCAAAAAATGGTATAGCCGTATAGGATAATTTAATTCAAGGAATGTTTCTGCTGTTTTTGTTGGAACAAAAATACATACATGTACTCTTCTGCGGAATGCTTATATTTCCCTAGTGGTGTGCAATCATTTTAATTATTACATAAATTAATTGATCTTTGGCGCAGAATTTAGAAAAAATTTTGTTCAATTTTCTTTATTCATTTGTTTTCTAAAAATTGTTCAAAAGGGAGTTTGCATCGTTCTTATGAATTGAAACGATTCACATTGATCTCAATGACCCCTCTAAAAAAAGAAAAAGTCGGCGTCAAATAGCGTTGATAATAATCGTTGTGAATGGTGGCTTGAAGGGTAAATAATGCACTTATTATTATTATTAACACATTCCTGCGATGTGAATCACCCTTGCAATATGTTAATAAATTACTTGGCAAATAGATTTTGTTTCCAAAACAAAACAGAAAAATTCCTCTCAAAATCCTAATAAAATTTTCCCTATTAGTTTAACCGAAATTTTTGAAATTTGTATAATACCATTCGATTATCATTGTCGTCAATAAAAATAGTTTTCTATAGAAGTTAAACTTCATTACCCCCCCCCCCCAAAAAAAAAACAAAATTATAAACGTTTAAATTGCTCAAATTCATTAAGGAAATTTTTAAAAACAATTTTCCTTGGTAGTAAAATATAAAACTAGGGAAGTCCAAATATTTTTCTCGGGGAAAAGACCTTTTAAATATTTAAAAATAGAAATGTGAAAATTTATATAATATATTCTAGAATGGCGAAATAAAATCTTGGACAGACAATTTACAAGAGTAATCCGGAATCGTCAAATGCTAACAACTTTTACTCTTCCTTATCTCTTTTGATGGGAAATTCCCTTTTTGGCATTCCTTTATGTTGCTCGTCACAACTCCAGGAAATGAATCATAAGAACAAATATACACTATGATGAGGAATCTGTACTCACTTCAAAGTCATTCCTCTCGATCCACACTTCTCTGGACTGGTACTGTAAACACTAAACAGAACTTTCCACCGAGAAGGTTTTATACCAGTCCCCCACCAAGAGACAATTATAGAACTCGCGCGCTCGCACAGAATGTGCGTACACGTGTTTTTAAACTGATGATTTTATATACGAGCGCACTAGTGACAATACCAAGGTTGGCTAGCTACAAATGAGGCAAAATATATATTTCTTCATTTTAGAAGAAATTTCAAAATTGATAGGTGGTGAATATCTAATTTACAATTTAGTTCAGATAATTTAATTCTGGTTAAATTTTTTTAAAAATCCAGCATTTTTCCGAATAATGAATTAGCTCTGTTTCTTTTTGATCCTGATGAAAGGTTCCTCATTGTTCCAATCGAAGTCCGCAAAAAAAATTAAAAAGTTGAAAATTAATAAAAATGACGAGCGTATTTTCCGGCCTTACACTCACGTCACTATCTTGTAGGGATGGGACCTGACCGGCGTGACCGAGACAATGTCCGTCATGACGGACGTTTTGTTCTGTTTATTCTATGAATCACACATTACATTCATTTTTCGAAAATACCGCCAAATGAGGATAAAGACTGTGAGGTTATGTTGTACGTCAAAGTACATATTTCAAATATTATATCTTAAAACCATGCTGAGCTTGAACTTTTAGTTACAATTAGGGTTTATGGGTCCTGCAAAACCATAAAAAATTTATTTCAACAAATTTCCATTTACATTTGTCTAGAAATATGACTTTGTCTAATCTGTCCGAAATTTGCCATGGTGTCGGACAATGTCGGTCAGTGTCGGTCAGACTCTTGTCACTACCCATCTCTACTATATTGTCAATATTTTCTATGCATGGAGGGGTATAGTAACTAGTTCCTTTAACTAGTTTCTGTAACTAGTTACATTTTTTTCAGTAACAGTAAGTATAAAAACCGTCACTTTTTTAGTTACTTTCAAAACGTAGTTCAAAAGTCTTTTTCATGACAATCAATCAATTTTATTGCTTTTCCAATTATTTTTTCATTTTGACTATTCAAATTGTGGCGGCAGATAGCCATAGAAATTTATAGCCCAATATAGGAAAATTGAAATTTCTTCCCACCCTAGGATTCAAAATTTTCTAAAATCTATAAAAACATTCAGAAAGAAATAAGAAAATCATTTTAGAGCTAAATACTCATTACTCTTTGGTGGATAATACATTTTTTTAACCATAAATTTAACTATTTCAGTTATTTTACTTATTATTTTAGTTAAAAATTCATCTTTTTTGGTTAAATATGTTATTATTTGATTGAAAATTTGATTATTTTGTTCGAAATTAAACGATTTTGAAAGAATATCATTTCGTTCGGTTAAAAATTCAACTATTCTGTTGAAAATTAGTTTTTTGGTTGAATTAAACTGTTTTTGATTCAAAATTATTTTTTGTTGTTGAAATATTTGTACTATTACACCTTTAGTTGAGGATTCATCTTTTTTCGTTGAAAATTAATTTTTTCAATTGAAAATTTAACTAGACATTTTTGGTTGAAAATTGATCTCTTTCAGTTGAAAATTTATATATTTCGTTTAAAATTCGTCTTTTTATGGTAAAAAATTAATCTTCTTGGTTGAAAATTCATTTCTTTGGTTTCAAATTAAGCAATCACGTTGAAAATTCGTCTTTTTTGGTTGAAATTTCGTCCATTACATATTTCATTGAGAATTCATCTTTTTGGATAAAAATTTTATTATCTGGTTGAAAATCAACTCTTTTGTTAACAACTCGCCTTTTTGGTTTGAAATTTCAACAATCTGGTTGATTTTTTTTCTCTTGACTGAAAATTTAACTATTTTCATGAAAATTATTTTTTTGGTTGAAATATAAACCATCACATTTTTCGTTGAGGATTCATCTTTTTTCGTCAAAAACTAGTTTTTAAATTCTTATCAGAGAATGTATTATATTTGTGTAAAATTTGACCCCCCCCCCCCCGTTTTTGTCAAGTGTCCACGTTTTGAGACCCCCTGAACCCGAAAATCATGTTTTTACGAATGTGTCTGTTCTCTCTCTCTCTGTGTGTGTGTGTGTGTGTTGATTTTTAGTTTGTGAGCACGATAACCTTCAAAAGAATTGACCGATTGGGTTGGCCTTTGGTATATTCTTTTAGTGTCCTGAAATGAAGGTCAAGTTCGTTAGCCAGCCATTTCTTCGGGATTCCAGTCCAAGCAATGGTAACAAAAATTCCGGTCCATTAGACCGAGATTTTTCCTCCAAGCCAGTCCAAGCTTGGACCGACCACCGCTTTCCCGGTCCATTGGACTGGAAAGTCAGTCCACTGGACCGGAATCGCAGGTTTGACCATTGCTTGGACTGGAATTCCGGTCCAAGGGATTTAGAGTGTAGTACTCAGAAAGTCAAACAATTTACCCCTATGACTTTTTTCGATAAAAAGGAAATTGTGAGAGTTATAGCATTTACAAAATTAAAAAAAAGAAAAGAAAATGAAAGTTTTAAGCCAAACAATGCGCAATATGAAAAAAGTCAAGAGAAAAAAAACATTCTTTTTGAAAGCCCTACAATATTTTCATAACAACTTTTTGAATTTCTTGAAAAATCGAAAATTCAAATCTTGAGCCAAATAACGCGATACGAAAAAAAGTTAAGGTATAAAAATTGCTGCTTTTACGAAGACCTGTCAACTTACTTCTAAACATTTTTTGGTAGCAGGCATACTTTGTTTTTGAAGTATAGAAAATAGTATTGAAATATTTTTATTTTTATTTTTGAGCCAAACGACGCGAGATAAGAAAAAAATAGTCAAAAAAGTAGGATTTGTGCTTTTAGAAGGTCAAATAAGATTGCTGTTAAACATTGCTTCATAGGACCAATCATAAATCAAGATGATTTTTTAATCGTCTTTTCAACTACTTATTTGTATATATTATACGGTGAGCGCCGAGAATCGAGCGCAAAGCGTGAATATTATGATGAGAATGTATTCCTTAAAGCCGATAGAGCCTTAGGTAAATAAATTTCCTTTCTCATTTAAAATCAGAAACAAATTTACTAATTTGTACATGAAGAACAAATAACAGCGACCGCGAAGCGCGAGATCATGTTTCAGAGCGCGAAGCGCGCGATGAGAATGTGCCAGAGAAGCGGGCAGATTTTTTAACTTCAATTGTTAACACAGAAGTGCAACAAAGAAAAAGTCCAAAAATCGGCTATTATAATTCTCTTTGAAATTTATTTAAGAGTACTTTCAAAGAAAAAAGATCAAACTCGATTAAGAATTCTAACCTCTGGGCTCTTTTGAAACAAATTTTGACATTTTGCCCAAACGTGCGCCCCTAGGCTATAGCCTACATTAGCCTATTCCTTGAGCCGGCCCTGCTTTAGTATATGAAATCTAAGATTTATTGTCTTGGGCGGAATGAGCCACTTAATGAAATTACCTGATATATATTTTTTATAAGTAAGAGAAGTTTAAAATAAGTGTATTAGAGAGCTAAAATATATATAACACACAGTTTTCAAAAGATGTGTGGAAAATTTAAAGCAGTAGGCCTTAAAATGATGCAATCCTTTATCCTAACTTTAACACCATAACAGACTCTTTAGATAATCAAAAGAAAAACGATTTTTGTTTACACTCGAATCTCCGTTTAACGCAGGTCTCGGGTATGGCCTGCTATGGCCGTGAGGACCTTCCGAAAAATTCTTCGACGTGAACAGTCAGGGCCGTATAAACCATTTCCAGTAGGCACACATAATATTAATTAACTGCATTTTGTACATATGTAGATTTTTGTTATCATAAAGGACGAACCGTTTTTAATACTGAAGACTAATCAATACAAAGATAATTTTCCGCATGTACTCGAACTAGTGAGTGTGAGATTATCATCCCCCGGGCAAAACGGGTATATTCAAATAGTCATAACTTCCTTTCTACAAATGCGAATTGAATTTTCTATGAGTGATTTCAGAAAGGGTTTTCATGACCTTCCATTCTCTGAAATCTATTGTTTTCCATTTTTTAATTTTCATAAACAAATTACCATGTAAAATGTTTATTTAACATTTTCTACTCTTCGGGTACTTTCGATTTTTTCAAAAGTATTTTTAAGCGAAAGCTCGACTTTTTTCCGATGAAAATTTTGGTCGACATTATGGGACTGACAATAGTTATGCGGTTGTGCAAATATATCCAAGCATCATCATGTTCTGTTGCGAATGAAGTTTTTTTCAGTTGCAATTATCTGTTTTCGCTTAGAATGAATGCGTGGTATTTTGGGGAGCCGGGAATTGTAATTGCTTTAGTGGACCTCGTTTCTAGTTTTTTGGTCATCTCTATGTGATCTTCTTTCGAACTGAAAAGAATTACTATTGCCTTCAAATGATTCTCAGCCCATTCGAATAACTCCATCGCAGTTAGGATTGGATCGGATCAACTGGACTTTTTCCATGTGCAGTTGCTTGGAAATGTGTTTCTGCAGAAATTTAAAAATATTTTTTGTGATTTAAAAGATTGCTGGAGACATATTTATTTTCAAAATGCTGCGCAGCTCCGTCTGTCACGTAATAAATTTTGTTGACAACGCTGAATTTCTTGAGGTACTCAGTGATGCGCTTTTGAAATGTATATTTCTGCTACAGTGTCATGACTTAAACAATCCGAAATAATTGCCATGCTAAAATGCTTCAACATGTTTCCTTTTTTGTAATAAACAACTACTATAAATATAGTAGCTTGATTATTATCCCAATGGAGAGCTTGTGCAGCATTTTGAATAATGAAAGAATGGTTTTTAGCAGAGTTAAGCAAAATTAAGAACTCTCCTCCTGTTAGTATAACTTCAAGGTGCTTCAGAAACAAACCTTGTTGTTTCGCATAAAATGTGTGAGATTTCAGGTTTTTAAGATGAGTGCAGAGTTCCTCCACGAAAGCATCAGTGTCTGCTATTTCGGTCTTCAAAGTGCTTCTATCATTTTGCTGCCAAACTTGATATGTCACTGTGTCGAAACTATTCACGTCCAATAGATCAATCAAGTACTTTTTAAAATTTTGAATGTCAGGATAAGATTCGCATTCGTTAAAATGAGAAGCATCAACGGGTTCACTGCGCATGATTGTTTCCAGGCGGTTGTAGACAGAAAACTTGTGAGTTCCACTTGCTGCAGCTAAAACATAGTGCTTTGGTCTTAGTTGTGCGGATTTTGAAAATCCGATTTTCACATTTTCGTGTTGAGTTACAAACCTAGCATATAATTCTGAAAGATCGCACAGAAGCAGTCTCTTCCGTATTTGCTCACGAGTACCAACTAGTTTTTTGACAGATATGAAATCATTCTCACCTGGCATCAGTCGACTATTCTCGTCATCTTCGTATAAGTTCCTTACCAAACTTTCAGTTTCTTCTGCCAACTTTTTTCCTCGCATGGCTTCCGGAAAAGTAAAAACTTCACTTTTGGCAACTAAGCCTTTTGCTTTTCTGGCTTCACGTTCACATGCACCAAATTCTCGCATGATTTGTCTGCGAATCCAAGACTTAGGCGCAAGCGTGAGTAGACAAATCTCTTCTGAATGTGCAGTGCCCTTCTACTCTAATTTTTCTTCTATTTGATTCAGGACTTCGAAACCAGCTAAGTGATTTTCATCATTGCATTCTTATTTTTCATTTCTCACTGGCAAGCAAAAATCTGAGTTCTCTCTTATCTCTTCCTCTACATTAATACTAGGCTCTTCTACAACTTCGGATGGCTGTAAGTTGAAATGTCTACATTATTTTCTACAAGCACCACATATTTTAATGCCTTTCGGCAAATCCGGAAACGCAACTTGCTGATTTTCCGTTAGAGGCCTCAAATCAGTTCCTTTTCCATGTTTCTTCATACGGAAAGGATTTGCACATATGCTGCGAAAACTGCTTCGAAAGCAGCGATTTGAAAGGACAATTAAAAACGAACTTATAACCTGAACTAAGTGAACAAAAATCACAGAACAGAAGGATAAAAAAATTATAAATATATACTACTAAGAAGCAAAAACGAAACGCCACAATTCATAGAAAAAACACCGAAAAATTCTTAGCACTACAAGTTGACTGCTATTACCTTTCAGGAGACTGAAGTCAGAGTAACGCAGTGCAACGTTTTGCTTAAAGCCAAGAAACAAATGACAGTCTATGTGATTGCCTTTCGTTTCTTGGTACAATATAAGAAACAAACGAAAGTTTATGTATGTTAATGTCTTTTGTTTTTCGACTATACACGAGATCAAGTTTAATTCAGAGAAAGGACGGATTCTGTGTAGTGATAATTTGTTTATATAAATAGTTTGAACTATAGCTAATTGATGTTCACCTTTCACAAGTCTGATTTCTGTTACGGTAATCATAGAAATGTACAGCAAAACTTCGAATCAGACCTTATGTGCCCTTCTACGATTCGGCGCACAATGGTCAAAATCAGGAATTTACTGTTCAAAAAAGTCAACAGCCCTCAGTTTTCATCTGATTTACATTTTTCAAAATTACAGTAAAATAAATTTTTAAGAGATCTGTGATTCGCGATTTTCAGATTTAGCTTCGTTTATATTTATTTTTTTAACGCAAAGAGTGGTAAAATGGGCAATTTTGCAGTTTTTGTTTCTTTTCTCTTCAGAAACGATAGTCAAATATCACAAAGTATCTTAAGTCCATGCGGGGGCACTCCCAGGATACGAATAATTGGCATTATAATGAACTTACTCATTATAAACAAAATTAGACAACAAATTAACAGCGGAATGGTTTGATGAAAGAAAAATTTTTTTTCGACTAAAATTGCTATATTTTATCTCTAGCGCAGCATTGAATGGTGAACATATATGAATTCATATAAAATTAGCATTGTTCTAAAGAATTATCATGAAAGAATAGATTCTCAGTTTCCTGCAAATTTCACCCCTTTTTCAGTTTCACTGCGTGATATGTTCATAGAAGTTGCAAGTTCTCATTATCAGTTTTCAGAATATGACAAGAATTATTTTTAAAAGCGAATTTGATAAGCGAAAGCAAAATTTTGTCATTTTCGTGCAGAATCATTGGTTTTTTCACGTGAGTCTGCCTCTAAATGCGTTACCGAAGAGGCCCAGCTACAGGAAATTGATGAGAATTGACAATTGTAATTTTTTATGAACAAACTAGATAAACATAAGCAAAATTTTTGCATTTTCGCACAGAATCTGTGGTTTTTTCACGCGAATCTGCCTCTAAATGCGTTAACGGAGAGGCCTAATTACAGAAAATTGTTAATTGATAACAATTACCATTGTTATAGGTGACTTTTATATAAAATAGCACATATTTATGTTTGGAATTTAAATCCTTCACTTTTCTAAATAAATATAATAAACGAAAACCCATTTTTAATATTTCATTAACATCTCAGGGTGAATAAGTATATTTTTTTCAACTTCTTTATTTTGAAATGACTCAATAAAGTAGGATTTCTACGATTATTTTGCTTAAATTGAACTTCTCTATTTGCATAAAGATATTTAATAAGCAAACTGTTAATTGAAGAAGCGAATAAAAATACATAAGACTTTAAGAACTAGAAAAAAATAACGAAGAAAACTAAAGGAAATACGAAGAGATAAATAAATATCGATAAATGCCTGTGTTGAAAACAAAAAAGACAATTCAAAATTTGATAGCCAACGGCAAATTTGAAAAAACTTCCAGTTGGCTTATGAAACGGAAGAAGTAGAACTCTCCTGTGAGAACATTGATCCTTAGCCATCTGTGGGCAGAAGCTGGAGGATTGTCGATATTCCTTTTTTCCTTCGCGGTTCTTTTGTTTTTTCGTATTTCTTTTGTTCCTCCGTTCTTTTTCCATATTTCTTGAGGTTGCATGTACACCTAATAGAAAAGAGTCTTGTTGCTTACAATTATGACAATTGTTATTAATTAACAATGTTCTGTAGTTAAGCCTCTACGTTATCATATTTAGAGGTAGACTCGCGTGAAAAACCCAAAGATTCTGCGCGAAAATGACAAAATTTTGATTTTGTTTAGCCAGTTTGTTTGAAAAAAATGACAATTGTTTATACTCTTCAATTTTCTGTAGTTGGGCCTCTCCATTAACGCATATGAAGGCAGACTCGCGTGAAAAAATCAAAGATTCTGCGCGAAAATTACCAAATTTGGCTTTTTTTTAACCAGCTTGTTTATGAAAAATGACAAACGCTCATACTCATCAATTTCCAATAAATGAATAATATAACTGAAAAAGAGGTAAGATTCGCAGAAAACTGAGAATCTATTAATTTTTGATGATAATCATTTATAACAATAAGTATTTTATATATTTCATACATGTTCATATTTTGTGTTGCGCTAAAACAATAACAATTTTAGTCCAAAAAAAATTTCGTTCATCAAACCACTCCGTTCTTTATATGTTGATTAATTTGTTCATAACAATTAAGTTGATTATTATGCAAATCTATCGTATGCTAGGAGTGCCCTGCATGGATTTAGAACGTTTTGTGATATTTGACAATCATTCCTTAAGAGAAAAAAACTGCGAAATTGCCCTTTTCAGCACGCTTTGCGTTAAATAAATAAATAAAAACAAAGTCAAAATTGAAAATCGCGTTTCACATGTCTCATGGAAATTTATTCAACTGTAATTTGAAAGAAAAAAATTATGAATTGGAGGAAAACTGAAGTCTGTAGACTTTTTTGAACAGTAAATTCCTGATTTTGACCACTCTAGTATCAAAAATAAATATAATCATTTCAAACTTTTCCCTTTACATTTTCGCAACGAAAATTAAATTCTACTACGAAAAAGCTCCTAAACACGGTAGATTCATCTATTGCATGATGCTACATTACATATATCCAGAAGTTTTAAGCAATATTTTCATCAACTTGCCCTATTTGTCAACCAGAACAACGTTTTCCTTCCTATTATAGCATTTCATGAGTTTTCTTTAGAATATTTCTTAAATAAGGGAATGAAATCTGCTTTTTTATGAAAAGTTTTTTTTGTATTAGAAAACATATGCGATTTACGAGCTATGCACTCTCCTTCGACTCTCAGAAAAAAAACCTCCACTAACCCAAAAAATTATATAAATATATATAAAAGTTCAACACAAAAAGGGACGTTTCTGGTTTCTGTCAGTATTTGTCGTGATTTCTAACAGTTTAGTCGCCTCGTAGACGAGTTGAGTTTTGGGAAAAAATCTTTTACAGAATATTATTTCATGACTTCCTGATAAGTAAAAATAGAAATAACGAAGGCCGAGTGTTCTTACCAAGTGTTTTAAATAAAATATGTTGTGGATTACTAGAAGAATTGTTAATTGGATGCCCACCAAAGATCACGAAGAAAAGGATCAATGTACAATGGATTAACAGGAAACAACTAATTACAAGCTAAGTGTAGCAAAAATGAAAAATACAAAAAATAAAAATTACTTTTACAATTCCGCTTATATTCATCATAGATTTTGTGAAAAAAAATGTTTTTATTTAATTTTTCAACTGAGGAAAAAGAATAAAGTTTTCCAAAAAAGTTTTGAAAGATAGTATTTTCATCACTGTCTCTAATGAGCCTCTTACATAGAATTTTAGAAACATATTTCTTCGTTTCAAAGACATTTGTGATATACTATAACACGAAATGACTTTCTCAGAGGTTATGTTTTTCAAGAAATTTTTCTCTTAAAATTAATTTTGAATCACACGCGACCTGCAGCCAATAAATGCACTGCGCAACGTAAGCGGAGTTGGACAACCCGCTAAAGTTGGAGTAGAGATGAGGTTACGTTGGGATCACTGCTTTAGAAAATTTGGCTATTTGCCTGTTAACACTAATTACAACGTAACTGGAAATGTGTTAGAGGTATGTTCATATTCGAGGACTGGTATAAGAAACGAGTGGGGCAGCTGGATAGGTGTGAGGTTTTTATTGGAGGTGGGTGTCAGTGAACTCTCACTCTCCCCAAAAAGGGATATAAAAGACCCCTGAAAAAAAGTTATGTATGAAAAACCGGTAACAAAAAAAGTTGTCAGTGCCGGTGAAAAATAAATTATTGGCAACGATAATTTTTTCAACATGTTTTTTTTTAACCCTTAGTTGCACAGTGGTAACGTGGGTTACCATCAACTTAACTTCAGATTTTTGCTATTTAATTAATTGTTAACGTATTTAGGTCAGGTTTTCATTATTTATTTGCTAATTTATTGGTGAGAGAACATAAAAATATAGTTTATCTGACATAATTGTTTATAATAATTGTTATATAAATAAACAAACATAAAAAAACGTGTTTTTTTCGAAACAATTCATTTTTGAAGAATCTATTGAACATAATGAATTGAAAATTTATACTCAGGGGTTTTTGGGGTCGCTGATTACGAACCTGAAATCAGAATTTCAAAATTTTCAATTCCAGATGGCGAATTCAAGATGGTGGTTCCAAAATTTTGAAAAAAGAGATATACAAGCTTGAAAATCTCGACTCCGGGGTTTTTGGGGTTGCTGATTACAAATTTGAAGTTACTACATTAAAATTCAGATTGGTCGATCAAATATAGTTCACGTAGATACGTAAATCTTCGAAATTGTAGATGAGATTTTTAATATTCACTTTCATTTTGATAATGTATGCATTTATGGAATTTTCCGATTTTTTTATGACGAATCCGATATTAAAATTATACAATTGTAAATAATTAGTTGAAACAGTGTTTAGGTATTTTCATGTTTTCCCTGATAATTTTTTTTGCAAATGTGAACATACGTAATAATTTCTTTTTATAATCGTTAACAAAATAGATTTTACAAATCATGTGATGATTCGGTATATTAATTCTTCTACTTATTTATTGTACATATGTTATAAATATCAATAAAAATAAAAATTAACGTTATACACTGAAAAAAAGGATGGCTGCCGTCAGCGACCCCAAAAACCGCCGAGTAGAGACTTTCAAACTCGTATATCTCTTTTTTTAAAATTTTGGAACTGCCATCTTGAATTCGCCATCTTTAATAGCAAATTTCGAAATTCTGACTTCAGATTCGTAATCAGCGACCCCAAAAATCACCCAGTAGAGATTTTCAAGCTCGTATATCTCTTTGTTGAAAATTTTCGAACCGCCATCTTGAATTCGCCATCTTGAATTGAAAATTTCGAAATTCTGACTTCAGGTTCGTAATTAGCGACCTCAAAAACCCCCGAGTAGAGATTTTCAAGCTCGTATATAACTTTTTTCAAAATTTTGGAACCGTCATCTTGAATTTGCCATCTTGAATTGAATATTTCGGAATTCTGACTTCAGATTCATAATCAGCGACCCCAAAAACCCCCAAGTGGAGATTTTCAAGCTCGTATATCTCTTTTTTCAAAATTTTGGAACTGCCATCTTGAATTCGCCATCTTTAATTGAAAATTTTGAAATTCTGACTTCAGATTCGTAATCAGCGATCCCAAAAACCCCCGAATAAGAATTTTCAAGTAAATTCACTGAACAGGAAAATATGTGCATCAAAGAATTAAAGCAGAGAGTCTAGGTGAATAATCGATTATTTGTTTAATTCACGAGAATTATGTAAAATAAATACAAACTATTATTTCTGTGATTAGTCACAGGAAAGATTTTTTGCCCCGCCACGAGACGCAGGAAAGAGATAGGAATTTGGCCAACATTATTTATGTGACCAGTCACAAGTGTGCCTACCCAGCCCCTCTACGAGACGTTGGCAAAGGGTAGAGGTTCAACCAATATTATTTCTGTAACCAGTCACAGGAGTGCCTTGCCTCCACAGAGAGACGTTGGAAAGGGGTAGGGTTTTGACCAAAATTACTTCTGTGACGAGTCACAGGGGTGTCTTCCTTTCCACACGAGATGTCAGAAAGTTGTAGGGATTTGACCAACATTATTTGTGGCACCAGCCAGAAGGGTTCCTTCCCGCCCCCAAGAGACGTTGGAAAGGGGTGGGAGTTTCACCAACATTATTTCTGTGACAAGTCGCAGGGGTGCCTTCCCGCTCCCACGAGATTTTGGAAAAAGTTAGAGGTTTGACTAAAATTATTTCTGTGACCAGTCACAGGGGTGCCTCCACGCCCCCACGGAGCGTTGGAAAGGGGTAGGGGTTCGAAAAACATTACTTCTCTGACCAGTCACGGAGGTACCTTCCCGTCCCACGAGATGTTGATATGAGTTAGGGATTTGACTAAAATTATTCCTGTGACCAGTTACGGGAGTGCCTTCCTGCCCAACGAGATGTTGGAATGAGTTAGGGGTTTGACTAAAATTATTTCTGTGAATAGTCACAGGAGTGCCTTCCTGCCCCCACGAGACGTTGGAAGGGGTGGGGGTTTTACTAAAATTATTTCTGTCACCATTTACATGGGTACCTTCCTGCCCCCACGAGATGTTGGAAAATGTTAGGGGTTTGACTAACATTATTTTTGTGACCAGTCACAGGAGTGCTTTCACGCCTCCACGAGGTTTTGGGAAGGGTTAGGGATTTAGCTAAAATTATTTCCATGACCAGTTACAGGAGTGCCTTTCCGTTCCACAAGACGTTGAAAAGGAGTAGGGATTCGACCAACATTATCTCTGATCAGTCACGGGGGTGCCTTCCCGTCCCACGAGATGTTGATATGAGTTAGGGATTTGACTAAAATTATTCCTGTGACCAGTTACGGGAGTG
>JAUMHM010013802.1:0-17342 GCA_032362435.1 Melikaiella ostensackeni
TACAAATATCCAACTCAAAAAGTGCTTTCGACATATTGGGCTATAACCATCTTAAGTCTGAGATATAATTTTTTTTTTTTTTTACTGAGCACTTGCCGTGTTTCGCGACTGTGTTTAGTAGCGAAGTACCGGGTCATGAGTACCTGTGGGTGGAAGTTCCATAATAATAATAATATACAGTCCTAAATAAATTCATTCATTTTCGCAAAGCAATTGGTAGTTTTTCACTATCGAATTATTAAATATCTCGACTAATTGAATCAGTAATTTTCTATTAATCTTTAGTGGCTCACTTTTCTCTAATTATATTTATAGAATTTCTTTAGTAATTAATCAAATTTCACCAATATAGATTTAGAGAGTGCATTAAAAGCAACTTTTATTTGACATAAATAATTCTCTTTGCTTAAAATAATAAGATTTAATAAATTATTTCCTGAGTTTTAGCCAGTACTTCATTTGATTCAAATTTGTTGTTCAATTAAGTAGTATCAGCCAAATAATTTCTTTTATTCAGAGAAGAAAGGACGGCATTATTTGCAATCAAACAAATTTTTACTTGTTTTAAAGTTACTTTTACTCTGAATGAAGAAGTCGAAGTTAAAGAAGAAATTATTAAATTTAAATATAACTTTTCTCTGGATGAACCAGCGATATTGGCAAAATCTTCAAAACAGAGATTTGCAGCTTAATGTATTTTTTTATATCATTATTAATGATTGACATTATTAAATCGTTAAAACAATGATAGAATAGAATATTTATTTTTCGCATCTACACCTTTTTTACATTTTTACATTAGTATTCCATCGACAAACAATGAATCTTAGCATCCCAAAACCACTTCCCGTATATAATGTAACTCAATTATGAATGTTGGAAGTCTGAATATAGTACTGCTTGAATTAATATTGTGTTATATGAGGCTTGAAATAAATAAACTCAAAAACTTTCGG
This sequence comes from Melikaiella ostensackeni, assembly GCA_032362435.1. Taxonomy (NCBI): domain Eukaryota; kingdom Metazoa; phylum Arthropoda; class Insecta; order Hymenoptera; family Cynipidae; genus Melikaiella; species Melikaiella ostensackeni. The sequence goes on from JAUMHM010013802.1 coordinate 957, forward strand.
AGAAATTCACATTAATTTATTGAAATCCATGAGTTTGGAATACACTTGGCTCTTTCAGAAACAAATTGACTTTATTCAAACACATTTTAGTTTTGTTGATTAGATTTTTAATTTTTTTCTGTTTGACCTATGGATCGTGGCGGAGTTGAAGGTGCGCAGTAATGATATGTAACCCCTTTGCTGTACGAGGCTAAAAATAAAAAATTGCATTATTTAATAGCAGTGTCCTAAACTATTATTTCAAAGTATCCTCGAATGGTGATAATCTCATTAAAATTCACCAAAAGTGTATATTTTATTAAAATAATTTGTGATTTGCCAAAACATTGATTAAGGAAATTTTTTATTGGAGTGATTATTAACACTTTCTCGGCTTACCTTTTTTGCATGCGAAGCCTGGGCAACACTCTGGTGTATGTTGACATTTACCGCCCTCACTGCATTGTTCGCTAAGACCAAGAAGTGCCAAACACAAAAGAGAAAAAAGGGCGATAATTGCAAGATCCATTTCTGTCGATAACTGAGTGACTGACTACCTCATCTGCTACGGTCGCGGCTTTTATACCGTCGTCTCTCTTTCATATGACTATTCAAGAAAAATCGATAGTAGGTAACCCATCAAGGACAAATTTTATCAAAAAAAAAAAAACAATCCAAACATGTAGAGAACTTCGACTCAGCAATTGAAACAATTATCAAACTCACGACTTTGGTAGAGAATAGGAATTTTTCAAATAGAAGCTTAAATATTTTTTATATCTTTAAAACCTGGTATATCGATGTATTTTTACGCGCTGATTTTTACATAATCGTTATAACGAGACAAAAAAATTAAAGAATTTTAATGAATATGATGAAAAAGAGTATTCAGAAATTATAATATTTCAAAAATTTTATAACAATTGAGAACAATGTTTAAGCTCTGAACAAATGGTATTTTCTAAGAGATATAATTACTGATTATTATGAAATTCTACTTTGTTGTGCGAACTTTTTAAAATCTTTTGAATTCTTTGGAATCTTCAGAATTTTTGTGAAATGATTACAGTCTTTTGAAACCTGTTGAAATCTTTGTCAAATTATTCAAAATCTTCTGAAATCTTCGTGAAATGATTTTACAACCTTTTGCAATCTTTGTGAATTTCACTGAAATGTTTGAAGTCTTTGAAACCTTCTGAAAACTTTGCGAAATCCTGTAAATCTTCTGAAATTGTTTTATATCTTCTAAAATCTTTGTGCAATCGTTGAAATCTTCTGAAACCATTCAAATCATTTTGAAATTGTAGAATCTTTGAAATCTTTTTAAAGTCTTCAAAATCTTTGTGAAATTTTGGAAATTTGAAATCTCCTAAATTATTTCATTGAGAAGGTTAATGTTCGTTGTAGGCTTTTGGGGTCAAGTAAAATTATCTGAGAATTATTTTAAAATCTTCGCGAAATCTTTAAAATCTTCCTGGAATCTCTGAAATATCTTGATTATCTTCTGAAGTTTCTTGAAATCTTTTGAAAACTTTGCGACATCCTGAAAATCTTCTGAAATCTTTGTGAAATTATTGAAATCTCTACGAAATCTTTGAAATCTTCTGAAATTTCTCAAATCTTTCTGAAATTTTAGAATCATCGAAATCTTTCTGAAGTCTTTGAAGTCTTGGAAATTTTAAATCTCATAAATTATTTCTTTGAGAAGGTTGATGTTCATTGTTGGCTTTACGGTCAAGTAAAATTATCTAAGAGTTATTTACAAATTTTCGCGAAATCTTTGAAAGCTTTCTGAAATCTTTAAAATATCTTGAAAATCTTCTGAAATTTCTTGAAATCTTCGTGAAATGTTTTGAAAAATTCGCGAAATCCTGGAAATCTTCTGAAATATGTTTAAATGTTATGAAATCTTTGTGAAATTAGTGAAATCTTTACGGAATCTTTGAAATCTTCCGAAATCTCTCAAACCTTTCTGAAATTTGAGAATCTTTGATATCGCTCTGAAGTCTTTGAAATCTTTGCAAAATCTTGGAAATTGGAAATCTCCTAAATTGTTTCTTTGAGAAGGTTAATGTTCGTTGTAGGCTTTAGGGTCAAGTAAAATTATCTAAGAATTACTTACAAATCTTCGCGAAATCATTCTGAAATTTCTGAAATACCTTGAAAATCTTCTGAAATTTCTTGAAATCTTTGTGAAATTATTGAAATTCTTACGAAATCTTTGAAATCTTTTGAAATCTGAAATCTTTCTCAAATCTTAGAATCTTTGAAATCTTTCAAATCGTTCGAAATTCTAGAATCTTTAAAATCTTTATGGAGTGTTTGAAATTTTTGCGAAATCTTGAAAATTTGAAATCTTCTAAATTATTTCTTTGAAAAGATGTTCGTTGTTGGCTTTAAGGTCAAGTAAAATTATCTAAGAATGATTTATCAATCTTCACGAAATCTTCAAAATTTTTCTGGAATCTCTGAAATATCTTGAAGGTCTTCTGAAATTTCTTGAGATCTTTGTGAAATCATTTAAGTCTTTGTAAACCTTCATAAATCTTTATGAATCTTTGTGAATTCTTTTGAAATATTTTTAAGTCTTTGTGAAATCATTGACATCTTTACGAAATCTTTAAAATCTTCTGAAATCTTTGAAATCTTTCTGAAATTTCAAAATCTTTGAAATCTTTCTGAAGTCTTTAAAATTTTTGCGAAATCTTGGAAATTTGAAATCTCCTAAATTATATCTTTGAGAAGGTTAATGTTCGTTGTTGGCTTTAGAGTCCAGTAAAATTATCTAAGAATTATTTACCAATCTTTGCGAAATCTTTAAAATCTTTCTGAAATCTCTGAAATATCGTGAAAATCTTCTGAAATTTCTTGAAATCTTTGTGAACCTTTATGAATCTTTATGAATCTTTGTGAAATCTTTTGAAAACTGTGTGAAATCCTGGAAATCTTCTGAAATGTTTTTAAATCTTCTGAAATCTTTGTGAAATCATTGAAATCTTCACGAAATCTTTAAAATCTTCTGAAATTTTTCAAATCTTTCTGAAGTCTCTGAAATCTTGAAAATCTTCTGAAATTACTCGAAATCTTTGTAAAATCACTTAAATCTTTGTAAAATCATTGAAATCATTGTAAATCTTTATGAATCTTTATGAATCTTTGTTAATTCTTTTGAAATATTTTGAAGTCTTTGTGAAATCATTGAAATCTTTACAATATTCTGAAATCTTTGAAATCTTTCTGAAATTTCAAAATCTTTGAAATCTTTCTGAAGTCTTCAAAATTTTTGCGAAATCTTGGAAATTTGAAATCTCCTAAATTATATCTTTGAGACAGTTAATGTTCGTTGTTGGCTTTAGAGTCAAGTAAAATTATCTAAGAATTATTTACCAATCTTCGCGAAATCTTTAAAATCTTTCTGAAATCTCTGAAATATCGTGAAAATCTCCTGAAATTTCTTGAAATCTTTGTAAACCTTTCTGAATCTTCATGAATCTTCATGAAATCTTTTGAAAACTGTGCGAAATTCTGGAAATCTTCTGAAATATGTTTAAATCTTCGGAAATCTTTGTGAAATCATTGAAATCTTTACGAAATCTTTAAAGTTTTTTTGAAATTTTAGTATCTTTCAAATATTTCTGAAGTCTTTAAAATCTTTGCGAAATCTTGGAAATTTGAAATCTTCTAAATTATTTCTTTGAGAAGGTTGATGCTCGTTCTTGGCTTTGGGGTCAAATGAAATTATCTAAAAATTATTTACCAATCTTCGTAAAGTCTTTAAAATCATTCCGGAATCTCTGAAATATCTTGAAAATGTTCTGAAATTTCTTGAAATGTTTGTGAAATCATTGAAATCTTTATAAACCTTGATGAGTGTTTGTGAAATATTTTGAAATGGTTTATAATCTTTTGAAATTTTTTGATGTCTTTGTGAAATCATTTAAATCTTTGTGAAATCTTTGAAATCTTCTAAAATCTTGGAGATCTGCACTCTTCTGAATTATTTCTTTGAGATTGCTGATGTTCTTTGTTGGCTTTAGGATCACGTAAAATTATTATTATAGTGAAATCATTGGAATCTTTGTAAACCTGTATGAATCCTTATGAATTTTTGTGAAATCTTTTGAAAACTTTGCAAAATCATTGAAATCTTTACGAAATATTTGAAATCTTCTGAAATTGTTCAAATTTTTCTGAAATTTTAAAATCGTTTAAATCTTTCTAAAGTCTTTAAAGTCTTTTCGAAATCTTGGAAATTTGAAATCTCCTTAATTATTTCTTTGAGAAGGTTGATGTTCGTTGTTGGCTTTAGCGTCGAGTAAAATTAGCTAAGAATTATTTACCAATCTGCGCGAAATATTCAAAATCCTTCTGAAATCTATGATATATCTTTAAAATTTTCTGAAATTTCTTGAAATCTTTGTGAAATCATTCAAATCTTTGTGAAGTCATTAAAATCTTTGTAAACCTTTATGAATCTTCATGAATCATTGGTAATCTTTAAAATCTTTGCGAAATCTTGGAAATCAGAACTCTTCTGAATTATTTCTTTGAGAAGGTTGATTTTCGTTTTTGGCTTCAGGGTCAAGTAAAATTATTTAAGAATTATTTACCAATTTTCGCAAAATCTTTCAAATCTTCCTGAAATCTCTTTTTTATCTTTAAAATCTTCTGAAATTTCTTGAAATCTTTGTGAAATCATTAAAATCTTTGTGAAATCATTGAAATCTTTGTAAACCTTTATGAAGTTTTTTTGAATCTTTGTGAAATCTTTTGAAAACTTTGAGAAATTCTAGAAATGTTTTGAAATATTTTTGAATTTTCTGAAATTTTAGAATCTTTGAAATCTTTCTGAAGTCTTTGAAACCTTTGTAAAATCTTGGAAATTTGAAATCTCCTAAATTATTTCTTTGAGAAGTTTGATGTTCTTTGTTGGCTATAGGCTCAAGTGAAATTATTTAAGAATAATTTACCAATCTTCGCGAAATCTTTAAAATCTTTGTGAAATTTTCAAAATATCTTGAAAATCTTCTGAAATGTCATGAAATCATTGTGAAATCATTCAAATCTTTGTAAACCTTTATGAATTTTTATGAATCTTTGTGAAATCTTTCGAAATTTTTCAGTCTTTGTGAATTTTTTTGAAAATCCTCACAAAATCTTTGAAATCTTTTCAAATCTTTTGAAATCTCTCAATTCTTTCTAAAATCTTCAAAGTCTTCGCGGAATCTTGAAAATCTGAACTCTTCTGAATTATTTCTTTGAGAATGTTGGTGTTCGTTGTTGGCTCTGGCATCAAGTAGAATTATCTAAGAATGATTTATCAATCTTGGCGAAATCTTTCTGAAATCTTTGAAATATCTTGAAAATCTTCTGAAATCTCTTGAAATCTTCGTGAAATCATTCAAGTCTTTGTGAAATAATTGACAATGTTTTGAAACCTTTTTGAAATCTTCTGAATTTTTAAAGCATTATTTATGAATTAGTATACTAATCTTGGGAATCTCCTGAAATCTTTGTACGTCATTCAAATCTTTGTGAATCTTTGTAAATTTTTTTGTGAACTTTTTTGAAATCAAATTTCTGAATTCTTTTGAAATCTTTGTGAAGTTTTTTGAAATGATAATACCAAAGAATGTTACAATTATATCTGAGAATTATCTATAAATTAAAATACCAAAATAATTAACGAAAGATATGTTTATAAAAAGTAACAACTGTCATGTTAATCAAATCTGCCCATATAAATAAGACATTGAAATCGTATTAGATTCGTTTGTAAGTTATAGACGCCATGAATTACAAAGTATTATTTTGTTTAAATATAATAATATATCACAATGCATAAAATTACACATCGGAAAACCGAATGTTAGGTGCATTTTATTCGCGCTTCTAGTAAGAGGAGATATAATATTTACAACTGCGAAAAAACCGGAAATATTGTGGGCGAAAATTAGTAGACACCCTGTATGACCATAAAAATACCCGCAAATGTAACTGTTAAATAAAGATACGATTTTTCGAGATTTTTCATGTTTCAACGCCGAAAATGACATTTGCGGATATTTTAAGGGACATATTCTTTAAAAAAGTAGGCGAGAGTACGAACACACCTCTTTTCCCTTTTCCTCAGGCGAAAAAATTATACATAGTTTATACATAGGGGAAAATATTATATATATATAATCCCATCTATTTCATACATTATTTGTATAAAACGAATGAAAATTATACATAATTTTTTTTACTCTATATAATTGAGCAGTTGGGTGCAAGAACAGCCTACTTGCATTTTCAGAAGTTCCTTGTTTTTAATTTGTTTTTGCACATAACTTCATGGAAAACGAATGAAAAACAAGTGACTTCTAAAAATGCAAGTAGGTTGTTCTTGCACTTAACCGCTCAATTTATCAGCCTGGGTCAGTAGTCCTTTTTTACGTACTCAGATGGTAGAAATGGACATTCTGGGTGATACATTCTCTTCCTGAATGAGAAGGTGTACTTTTATGTTAAATTTGTCATCGTCTTGTTTACATCAAATCTCCACGTTTTGATAACTCCTGAGTGAAAAAAAAGTTTTTAAGAGCGTGTATGTCTGACTACGTGTTTCGTTTGATAAGGAAAGTAAATTTCCAGCTGGATGACGCCAAAATGAACTTTGTTGTATATGCCCCAGAAATAACACGCTTCAAACTAACCTCTACCAAGATTAAGCTAAAACCGACCCTTAAGTTTGGCATATGTTTGAAGTGAGCGTGTCGGTAGTTTTCGAAAAAATGGAGACGAAGAGTTCCGTGCCGTGATGAAACATTTTTATTTAAAAATTGGCCGGCCGCATACACTAAAGTCGAGTTAGACGACGTTCACGGGCAGTCTGCTCCTGTTTTGAAAAACTGTTTATTTTTGGATAAACAAACTTAAATGTAGCCGAACCACAATTAAAGATGAAGCGCTCTCCGGACGTTCAATTGAGGTCACCACATCGGATATGAAAGGAAGGAATTCATCGTATGGTTATGAAAGATCGCCAGAACAAGGAGCGTGAGATTTCGAAGGCTGTAGGTATTTCCACTGAAGGAGTCTATAATATCTTGCGGCGACTGCTGACTCCCGATCAAAAGCGCAACTGAAAAGAGGATTTAGCGCAGTGTTTGATAAAATTTAATCAGAATCCGCAGGACGTTTTGCGTCGATTCGTGACTGTGGACGAAACCTGGTTCCATCACTATACACTCGAGACGAAGCAGCAGTCAAAGCAGTGGGTACTGCCTGGTGAAATTGCGCCAAATAAGGCGAAGACTTGTCACCTGAGAAGGTGATGGTCCCAATATTTTGGGATTCCCAAGAAGTCATCCTCATTGATTACTTGGAGAAGGGTAGAAGTATGACAGGAACGTACTTTGCATCATTATTGAACCTTTTGAAAGACGTGCTACAAAAAAATGGCCGTAATTGGCACACAACAAAGTGCTGTTTCTTGGCCGGGCGTTGCAAAAAATAGTGTGTGATACACGTGCGTGAAACAAGTAATTCCTGACTCGTGTAATTGCATCGTTCTCCTACGGCTCATGTTGCAAACTTCACACTCGTTGGATTCACCAGTTTCACGTACTTGTATTACAAATAACTATTTTTCCATGAGAGCAACATAATTACATGTTTCATTGTTTAAAGCTGAAGAAATTTCAGGTTCAACATTTTCAACTTTTTCCAAACTGTTTGCATATCACTAAATAAAAAAAAAACATATTTTTCGCAAATTTTTACAAAATTGTCAATTGAACAAGAAGTTTCGTATGAATTACCTACTAATATTTTCATATTGCTTACTAGAAAATACTGTACCTGCACATTAAAAACTCTCCATAATTTATGAAACAATAGGACAATTTTTTTAAATTTTCGAATAAAAAAAATTTACCGCAGCGGGGGAAGGTTCTCATCGGGCGCTACGCGCGCGTCTTGCAAGTTTCAGCAACCTTAGGGCGGACGCGCGTCTGTCGGATCTCGCGTTTCGCGCTCGGTCTTTGTACTATCCCTTCATTTGTGAATAAACCTTTTCAAATTAAATTGTCAGGTTACCCGCAGTAATAATATACACCTTTGAAGGATAAATATTATAAGTACTTAGCTAAAAATAAAAAATAAAATTATTACTCAATACCAGTGTTTTGAACTATTATTTCAAAGTATGCTGAAATGGTGATAATCTCATTTTAATTCATCAAAAGTGTTTATATTTTAGTGAAATCATTTGTATTTTGCTGAAACACTGATTGAGGAAATTTGTTAATGCTATATATACAGTCATTTTTATGATCACGGCATTTTTCGCTACGACCAAGAGGGGCCATACATAGAAGAGCAAAGAAGGCGATAATTGCAAGATTTATTTTTTTATCGATAACTTAGTAGATGACTACCTCTTCTGCTTCGGTTGCGGCTTTTATACCGCCATCTCTCTTTCATACGACTTTCATATACAATTTTATTAAGGAAAAAAACAGGAGAAATGTGTGGGGTATACATTGGAGTGTGTAATACATCGGAAACATGCACAGAACTTCGACGGAGCTATTTAAATAATTATCAAATTGGCGATTTCGGTAGAGATTAGGAATTTTTTAAATGAAAGCTTACACATTTTTTTATATTTTAAAACTTCGTATATCAATGTATTCTTACGCCCTGATTACAAATATGGCCACGAAAATACCCGCAAATGCCATTGTTAGATAAATATAAGATTTTTCGAGATATTTCACGTTTCAACGCTGAAAATGATATTTGCGGTTATTTCAATGGACATATTCTTTACAAAGGTAGGCGTGAGTACGAACACACCCCTTCCTCCTTCGCAGTGACCTTTTTTTGGCATACTCAAATGGTAGAAGAGGGCATTTTGGAGGTACCGTCTTGTAAAATCGTAGCGTCTTGTTAAGTGTGTTTTATAGGCACTCTGGAGCATGACCATAATCTCAGTTTGTAGAACTGTGACGTAGGAACCTATCGGAATTGTAAAGTCCATTCCAATTCTCCTATAATAGACACCGGTTCCTGCTTTCTTCTTGTTCCTGGAGCCATCTGTGAACCCGCTGTCCCTATCACTAGGCAGGTATGCCTCGCCGTTAACCCATTCCTTTCTCGTGGATAGGCTCACTCGATACTTCTTGTTGAAGAGGCAGAGAATGGGCGTTTCTTACCTGACCATGCTCAAGGTCGGTATCGCAGCTCGCGACATTGGTTTGGATCCGCAGTTTCTTCGAGATCCTTCCACCGTTTTCCATGCTTATTCTCCAGGCTGCCTTCGCAGCTATGGCCTTGGTGATAAGATGGAGGGGATCTAACCCTGTCAGTGCCCCAAATTCCACCGTGGGTGTCGATTTCGAGGTGCCAGTGACGCCTCTTAGAATCAGTCCTCTGATTCTTTCCAGTCGAGATTTTAAAGTTGACAATTCCACCCGGCTCCGCCAGACCACTGCCGCATAAGTTAGCCTGAGTCACAGGATCTCTGTATGAATCCCCATCAGTGTCTCAGGTTTCAAGCCTCAGTTTTTTCCTATGGCTCTCCTACGAAGCCGAAAGGTCCCTGTGTGCTTTTTCCACTTGTTTTCCAGGTGCTTATTCCATGACAGCTTCTTATCCAGGATGACCCCCAGGTATTTAGCTCTTTCAGTGATTTTCCAGTTGTTGACCTCCCAGTTTCAGTGCACTTGTAGTTCACCACTTGTACCGTCTGGTGAATACAACCACGTCCGTCCTATTCGGATTGACCGATGATTCGGTCTTCTTGCATCACGTAACCACTATCCCCAGTGCTTGCTGCATTACTCCGAAGAACGCATCCAGATGCTGGCCACACCATGTGCAGTCATGGCCGCTCTGATCTGACTAGCCCTAATAAGTCTCACTAGCGGCCGTGTGATGGATTTCTCAGCCCTCTATAACAAGATCGGATATATTCCATCCGGACCAGGAGACTTGTATGGGCTAGAAGACTCCAAGGCTCACCTGACCCTGCAAGGGGTAACAATCTCGTAGGCTAGCTGCTGTTGCGGGTCCAGTTGGGCCATAGACGACTTTGAATGCCTCTGAGGTGTTGCCTCCTTTGCCCTAGACCTTAAAAAGCTCGGGAAATGTGCCTTGATGGAGTTGGCCAGGGTCTCCTCATTTGACCCTGAGTATCCTCCGTCAGGAAATTTTAGAGTGCCGAGAATAGCATCTGGATTTCGAGAAAGCAACTTGTCCAGTCTAGCCGCCTCTGCACCTCTCACGATGTCTGTGCAAAAGTTGGTTTAGCCTTCTTGCTTGGCCTTACGTATTGCATCCCTGTATTTAATCCTCATCGCCTTGAATAAAGTCCATAGTTCTTCTGTTTGCCAGTGCTGGCACGTCAAAACCTCTCTCTGGTCTCCTCCTCGAGTTTTCCGTTCCACAAGTACGTCTCCTCTGCTTTTGAGACTCTTGTTGGTCGACAATTCCTTTCATAAGTAGATTTGATGGCCTCCGTGAAAGTTCTGGCTGCCATATCCAGGGTGTCCACGTCTCTAATTGACTTTGGCACCTCGGAGAGTACACTCTCGTGTTCAGTGGAATACTATTCCCAGTCCCTTCTTTTTGGAAATCTGGCCCATGTAGGGTTCAAGGGTACAATAGATTACAGCTCGACCTCTATCTGTGAGTCATCTGAGAGAGTGGGGTCGTCCGAAACTCTCCATTTCTTTACTTTTTCTCTCAAATTACCGGTACAGAAGGTGACCTCTTCCATAACCGCGTTGAAAAAAGGTCGAGGTATTCCCCGTGTTGAGAATATCTGAATCAGTAGTTATTAAATAATCCAATAGATCATTCCCTCCTGAGTTAGTATCCGCGCAATCCACCAATGTATGGTGGGAGTTAGTATAGCACCCCAACAGAAGAGGGAGACCCCTTACCCTTCAGTATTCTACAAGTGAACGCACTTCCTCTGGATTCTCTGACTAGCTTCCTGATTCCTTTAAGGTCCGTTGATATCACCATCAGATCTCTCGAGCACAGGCCTAGCAGTCGAACAACGTTGACTTTTTTCGTCAGTATGCAGGCCCTTGGTTTGGCCGCCTTGGGGTTCCTGTAACAAGAATCAGCCTCCTACTCCCCCCCTAATCCCCTTATGGTATCTTTAACTAACCAAGCTTCTTGGATTAGTGAGATACCTGTGTGCCTCCAGGTGGTCGTCCTAAAGAGCTCGAACTGCTCTGCAGAGAGCTTCGCGTGCGGCTAGCTCGTTGCTGTTACCACCATCGTCAGGGGATTATTCCTCTCGGCATCTGTCAGCCCAGCCCCTGACGACTTCCTGTTCGCCGGCAGCTGGACTGGCTTATGCCTTTTCGTAGGCCTAACCTCCGCGGTGGGCTGTTCTTCGACCACTTCCTTCTCTTAAGGGCCTCCGTGCTGGTTGTCAGCGTTGGTGTTGTCGATGTTCCAGTACTCGCAGCCGTTCTCCCAGTCTGCTGCGCTTGTCTCCTCAGTTTCCTCCTTAGAGAACCGTCGATGCCTTTATTTTTGGGGGGCTCTTTGATCGCCCCCGTCTCCATAACCTTTTGCAGAGGGACTGTCGATCCCTGAGCTCTCAAGAAAGCTAGGAGGACAGCCGCCGCCTGAGTTTTACTAGCTGGGGAGACAGATCGAGTGGAAGGGGTTGTGTTAGACCCATTCGGGCCTAATCTCTTTGCCCGCTAAGACACATTTGTACCTCTAGGTGCCAAAGAGCCAGTGGGCACGGTCATTCATACCCTTGGCTCGGGGGGGGGGGGGCACATTCAGTGAAGCACTTAATGAATATCCGTTCGTAGGCCACCGCACCTACGGAGGGCTATTTCTTAGTCGCACTATGAGCCGTTATGAGCCGTAGGCCACTCTCGTCCTGACTTCAGATTGGGGTCGGTCCGGGAGGTCCCTCGACCCAAGGATCCAACAATACCCGCGTTAGCTAGACTCTTTCACCCTTCTACCATGCTACAGTCATTCATGCCCTGCCACCGGGGAGCCCGTTTATAGGGATCCGTTTTTCACCCAGGAGAGTCCGTTTATCGGGATCCTACCATTTTATTTCCATATTCATACAGGCCGAGGGCCTGCATGAATTTTCAGTGATTCGCAGACTTGAAAAAATATTAGGTAAGGAATGTTCTTGACCACGTACCTTCTCCCCCCTTTCTGTAAGACAGCGTAGAAAAATCGTTGACCTTCCCCACCCGCCCAAGGACTTAACGTAATTCATGGATGGCCCATCAATGATGTATTTCATACTCTCTGCATGAGTGGAGAAAATGGGCACAACAAGTTTAAAAATATTTAGAATATAAAATAGCGAGCTGGTACCAGTAAAACGTGTCTAGGGAAATCTCTATGGAATATGGATGTACGAGGTTTGCTTATTAAATAACCAGACTGATGCTCTAACAATTTTTATTTACCAAATTATTCAATGGAGATGTTATCCCCTACAGTGTAGTTCCCTTCCCGATCACTACACCGCTCTATACGAATCTTTCATTGTTTGAAGCAATGTTGCAGGTCATTTTCTGAGAGGTCTTTCATGAGCCGCGCCGCTTTCTCCTTCACTGGATTCGGCGACTCGAATCCAGCTCCTTTTAGCTCAGACTTGATTTTCGGGAACAGAAAAAAATCACACGGAGCTAAGTCAAGTAAGTACGGTGGGTGTTTCAATACGGAAACCTTGTTCTTCGCCAAAAACCTGTGAACAGACAGCGCCTTGTGTGCTGGCGCGTTGTACTGGTGAAGAATCCACGAGCAGTTTTTCCACATTTCAGGTTTTTTTTTATGCGTTCACGAAGAGTTGTCGAAACCTCCTTATAGTACACCTGGGTAATCGTCTGATCTTCAGGTACTCATTAAATTTAAACAATTCCTCGGATGTAAAAGAAAACTCTCATCACTGCTTTGAATTTCGACTTGCTCATCTGTGCTTCCTTTTGCCTCGATGAACTGGGACTCTTTCAATGCATGGATTGGCGCTTATTTTCAGGGTCTTATTGAAAGATCCATGATTCGTCACAAGTTATTACATTTTCCTAAAACTTTGGATCATTTTCGATGTTCTCCAGAATGTCGGTACAAACGTTGCTTCCAGTTTCCTTTTGTTGTTCACTAAGTCAGCAATTGCTCGAATGCTCAGGCATCTATCTTTTCGTATACTTTTACTCGTTTTTGCGACGTTACCATTAGTTTTCGATGTGCGAGGACAGCCGGAGCGTGAATCGACTTCAATCACTTCCCTCCCCTTCTTGAATTTTTGAAATCAATCTTTAACTTGAGTACGAGATACACACTCATCACCATAAAGTTCCTTTAATAACTTATTCGTTTCTGTAGCGGATTTTCCAAGTTTCACAAGAAACCTCACGTTGACACGCTGTTCTACTTTTACACTCAACACAATTCTGTCGGAGCTCAGGTAGACGGTCAACTTCAAAGAAAGGTTACTGTCGTACTGAGGGGTGGTACAAACTGGAAATTTGCAGGGAAGGGGGGGAAAACACAGACAAATATCAGACCCTGCTTGTTGTTGTCGAGGTCCCAAGCAAGCGGCAAAAAAATTAGTCCGGTTATTCAATAGCCACACTTCGTACACTTTATTCAGGGGCCCAAGAATGAGATGTAGTTCTGGTGGTGGAATTATTTCAAATTTTTTTATGTAATGCTGTTGCGTGCATACTGATATAATTTTCTCGGAAGATGGTGACACAAAAATATTGTAAGATATGGTGCTTCGACAACTTTCAAGCCGTAGTTGATTCTTCTTTTTCTACAACTCTAGAACCAAAATACCTACACTATATTTCTGAATTTGAGCAAAGTTACTGCGATTTGAACGTTTCATCTACACCTAAGGTTAAAGATGTTCCTTTTAACGTTTCTGATTTTTGTCAAAAAATAGGATAAGGCCTCAGATCTTTCACCGAACAGACCATGGAATCTGTACATTCGGATTTTAAAACAACTTGGCTTGAGTACAAAGTTTCAAGCACACATCCTCATTATTCGAGTAAAATAATAAAAGCAGTACAAGAATACAATGCTCGGCACCTGTAAAACTAATTTAATTTCTTGTTTACCCATTAATAAAGACTGATATTATATTTAGGTAATATATATTATTAATCACCTATTTCACCTACTGGGATGTCTTTAATACATATTCAAATTATTTTTAGGTACATAAAAAACAATAATATATAAATTATTATATATATATATATATATATATATATATTGAATTTCCCATGTTCTAGTTCTCTTTTTTTTTATATAAGTAGTATAAAAATAAGATAAATGAGGAATATTTGGTTACTTAGGCCTCTGTGCTGGATGTTTTTCTTTTAGTCCTATTTTCTTTGGGGATGGCTCAAATTGAAGTTTTGGGCTTGTAGAATTTAGATAATATATCAAATTTGTCATGTTAGAGTTTAATTTTTTTATATCAGTGGTTAAAAATTATGAGAAATGAACACATTTTGGAAAAAGTTGAATTTGTCGAATTTTACTTTCATGGAAAACATTTTCCCTTGTGATTTTGGAATTTTTCCGGAATTTCTGATTGCTTTAACCACGACGAAAATTTTTTTCCCATAAAAACAACATAATAACATGTTTCATTGATTCAAGCTGAACAAATTTCAGGTTCAAGAAATTTCAAGAAAATTTTTTTGAGTTTCAGATAAAAAAAATCTTCCCCAGCTCACGCGCTCAGTCTTTGCTCTTCACCAACATTTGTGGATATACATTTTGAAATTAAATTTGGAAATTGTGAAATTTTGATTTATTAATTATTTCCAGAGGTGTTCCGCTTTTTATGTCCGAAATTCGATTTTTTAGCATTTCAGTCGATCAATATTTATCCGATTCGTCTAAAAATTTCAGGATAAATTGATTAGATAAAGCTGCAGGGGAATTTTTCTGGGATTCTGATTCAATAATTACTTCTAGAGATATTTGACTTTTCATGCCCAAAATTCGATTTTTTAGATTTTCAATTGACCTGTAGCCTACTATATTCAACCGACTCGTCTAAAAATTGCAGGATAAGTTAACTAGATGAAGTTGCACCAACCTGTAAAAGTCAGTATGTTTATTGTTGAATGTTTAAGTTATTATATGATGATAAGTTGCGTTTAAGCATGTTATTAGAATTCATATTGAGTCTCTTTGCTTATTATGCGTCAAATGATAACTAGGTAAAGCCTTCTTGTAATTGGCCCTCCAATAGTATGTATCTGAACTGATTATTAAATTTTAAATTATAATATGAATATCAATACTAATTTTATGAATTCTATTGTGTTGAGTAACAATATTCTTATTACTTTGAGACGAGTATTCGGTTTTACCAAAATTTTCATTTGAAAAAGAAGTGAAATCTCGCCAAAAACATCTACCATGGAAAAAATTCCGCCAAGTAAAAATTTATCAGTATAATCAACGTATTTCGTGAAATCAAAGTTCGTCAAGTAATTCTGAAAGATATATAAACTTAAATGTATCAAATAGATAAAATTACATAAATTTTGAGAATGTATTGGAAGGGAAAATAGATAAAAACTTGATGAAATTATAAACAAGGAAGAAAATCTCGTCAAGTTTTTATTTCTTTTCCCTTTTAAGACATTCTCAAATTTTCTGTAATTTAATCTAATGAATGAATTTAAAAATTCAGATATCTTTTAGAATTACTTGGCAAACTTTGATTTCGCGAAATACGTTGATTGTACTGATAAATTTTTCCTTAGGGGAAATTTTTGCATCGTAGATGTTTTTGGTGAGACACGTTATGTTAGTGGAGGTAACGTAGCTTATTTACAAGTTTCAAAATATTGTTTTCAAATATAAAATGGTCCACGTGATATTTGTCATAGGTTTGTGCTTTTGTTTTTTCGAATTTCGTGTTGTTGCTATGTGTGCATAGATTACAGGGATTTTTTTTCATGGAAATAAAGCAAGGAGAAATAGATTGAGTGTGTTTTTCATTTTAAAGCAGTAAAATGTAGATAAGTTATATTGGTGGAGTTGACGTAGCCTATCTACAAGCTTCACAATATTGTCTGCCTATTATTTCAATAAAGCTAAAAATGTTACACAGACGCGTTCTTTTTTTAAATTTGTCTATTTTTCACGTTTTCAATTTCTATAATCTTCTTTTAATTAATATATATTAAATATAATAGTATATATCCAAAAAATATCCAACTAAAAAAAAAGTGCCTTCGACATATTGGGCTGTAACCATCTTAAGTCTGAGATATAATTTGTTGATGATAATAATAATATAATTTTCCTACTAGAGGTCCGGGGTTCGATCCCTGAGCCGGTACCTCTGGAAATTTTTCCATGTACTTTTACCGAGGTTCT
>JAUMHM010013830.1:0-17341 GCA_032362435.1 Melikaiella ostensackeni
TAAATATTATATAATCCCTCCAAATCCCGTGAAATGAAATGATATCTGATGATATTTCTTGAAATTCCTTCGAAATCCCTTTAAATTCTTGAAATCTATTAAAAATTCTTTAGAATCTTTTAAAGTATCCTTAAATCTTTAAAATTCTTCGGAATCTTTGAAAATTCCTCGTAATATTTTAAAATTTCATGAAATCTTTGAAATCTTAAGGAATCTCTGAATTCTTGTGAATAAGTTCCTTGGAATCCATTAAAATATACAATATTCAATTCCTCCAAATCCCGTGAAATTGAATAATATCTGATGATATTCCTTGAAATTCCTTCCAAATCCCTTTAAATTCTTGAAATCTATTAAAAAATCTTTAGATTCTTCTAAAATATCCTCAAATCTTTAAAATCCTTTAGAATATTTGGAAATACTTTGTAATATTTGATAATCTCTTTAAATCTTTGAAATCCTACGGAATCTCTAAATTTTTGTAAATAGATTCCTTTAAATCCACTTAAATATTATATAATCCCTCCAAATCCCGTGAAATAAGATGATATCTGATGATATCCCTTGAAATCTTTTTAAAATCCCTTCAAATTCTTGAAATATATTGAAAATTCTTTAGAACCTTTGAAGATATAATGCAAGGTTTCAAATTCTTTAGAATCTTTAGAAATGCCTTGTACTACTTGAAAACCTCTTTAAATCTTGGAAATCCTACGATATCTCTAAGATTTTGTGAATGAGTTCTTGGAAATCCACTAGAATATTATATAATCCCTTCAAATTCTTGAAATTGGATGACATCTGATGATACTCCTTAAAACCTTTTTCAAATCCCTTCAAATTCTTAAAATTTATTGAAAATTCTTCAGAATCTTTTAGAATATCCTAAAATTTTTAAAATTCTTCGGAATCTTCGAAAATACTTTGTGTTATTTGAAAATCTCTTTGAATCTTTGAAATCCTACGAAATCCCTGAATTTTTGTGAATAGATTTCTTAAAATCCATAAATATATTATAAAATCCCGTGAAATCACATAAAACTTGATGATATTTCTCAAAATTCCTTGAAATATTTCAAGTCCCATGAAATCTTTTGAGAAACTGGGAAATCCATTAAAATATGATATTGAGTGTCTTTGAAATCCTTCAAAATAATTAAAATCTTCGGACCTTTGATTAAATCCTTTGAAATTCATTAAATTTCCTTAAAAATGCTTCTAAATATTTGGAAATCCTGTGAAATTCCTTGGAATCTTTCAAGATATCTTAAAATCCCATAAATTCTTTGAAATCCAGCATGACAGAAATGTTTATGGATTTGAAGGCGACGTTTGATTCATTGGACAGGAAAGAGATAAAGCTATGGAGAGAAAGGGGATAAAAGAGGGTTGAAGCAAAAGATTATTATAGATCTTCAGTGAGACAAAAAGTAAGGTTAGGATGGAAGAAGAGATAGGAGTTAGTTTTTGGTTCTTTTTTGTTCGGCTAGAGGTGTAAGGAAGGGTTATCCTCCAAGTCCGCTCCTGCTCAATATATTAATTTCAGATTTGGAAGAGGAGATGAAAAAAAAGGATGGGGAAGAGTAAGGTTTGGGGAAGAAAAAAAATATACACTTTTATATGCGGATGATATAGTGATGATGGCGGAGAAAGAGGAAGGAATGGCGGGTTTAATTACGGAGTTTGGAAAGGGGGGAGGGAGAAAGAAAAATGGACGCATATTCTAGAAAGGATTAAGAAAGTGGCTTAAGTAATGAAAGAGATATGGGAAACAGGAAAAAAAAGGCTTAAAGGGGATTCGAATAGGTGAATGAGGTTGTTTTATATGCTGGCATGGCCGGTATCAGGCTGTGAGTATAGAAGGAGAGAAAGGAGATAGAGAAGTTGGAAGAGAGATATATTAGATGAAGAATTAAAGGTATGGTAGACTGGAGAACTCCAGGTTGTACGGTAAGAGAAGAGGCTCGAAGGGATAAATTAAGAACAAGGGCGGTAAAGAGAGCATGGAAATTCGAAGAGAAACTAAGGAAGGCAAAGGAAGGAGACTTAGTAAGTAAGTGTTACACAGCGGTGAAAGAAAAAGAAAAAAGGACTGTAGAGTTAATGCTATGAGAAGAAGAAAAGAGAGAGTTTTTTCAGAGATCGGAAGAAAGGAGAAGAAGGAAATATAGACTATAAGGAATTGGGAAAAAGAGATCAAGAAAGGCGGGTGATAGATAAAAAAATTAGATGAATCAAGATTCGATAAATATTATGAGGTGATAAAAAGAGAAGGATTACCAAAATATCTGGAAAGAGGATCGGGCGAAAAGAGATGGACAAGTATAACTAAGGTAAGCTGACCATTACTGGGACAACGTAAAAAGTATGTCTAATACTGGGACAATAATAAATATCGTTGAGTACCTTTTATATTCTAACATTAATCATAAAAGTCAAAATTTTCTAGTATTTTCAAAACTTTCGGTAAAACTTTCATAGCTTGTAATAATGAAATTGTCCACACTAATAGAAAAAGTAATGTTTTTACACATTTTTGGAACATTATGAATAAAATTCATAATTTTTTTAGCGATTCTATTTAATAAGTTATGAATATTCAAATTTCCCGCATTTGGACAAATTTTTGCCGAAGTTGCCTAAGCCGGGACGAGATGTCGCTGACTATCTCAGTTTCGCTCACTTGAACGTGAGTTGCACGATTGCGTTTCCAATTACTGAAACGGTCACTTTCGCCGTATTTTTAATCAAATTTTGTAGTATTGTGTCAGTGACATATCAAGATTATTGTTTATAAGCTCCACGCTTGCCGTTCAATTGATTATTTATTCTAAAAACGTTGTTCAAAGTACTTCATCGCAATCTCCAATTCTAACCTCAAATTTTGCCAACTGCTTAGGTAAGTAATTCAAAAGTAACTCATAAATTTAATTTTTCGATAAAAATTAGTAAGTATGCATCGAAAATTAAAATTATAGATTACTGACTTTCTTCTGAAAATGGTCAGACAAAAAAAACGTGTTAAAGAAGAATTCAAACAAGGAAAAAGTGAAGGATAAAGTGGTAGAACGGAGCAAGAGAGTTGAAAAGAATTACACTTCAGAAGCAGTTCAGGAAGCCTCAAAATCTATAGGCAAGGGAAAATCTTTGCGAGAAGCTGCAAACAGTACCGGGGTTTCTAGGAGCACACTATTCATAATGATAAAGAGTGATACACAAGTTAATTGCAAAAAAGGTGCTCCTTCAGAACCTAGTGTACAAGAAGAATACAAGAATGTACAAGAAGAATATCGTCAAATGGATTTTGTACTGTGTGCAAAAAAATATCCCTGTGAACAATAAACAGTTATTAGACACAGTAAAAACTTTGTCATATATGGTAGTCGGGAAGGAAAAATCCTTTTACAGATGATCGACCGGGTAACGAATGGTACAGTTTATTCATGAAGAGGCACAGCAATTTGAGTATCCGAACAGCTGAAAATCTTATAACGACTAGAGCATCCATCTCTGAGAGTGACTTGAGAATGTGGTTTGAGAAGTTGAAAAAATATTTACAAGAAAAAAATTTGTTGACGTTGGATTCAAAAAGAATATTCAATCTGTATGAATCATCTTTTATGCTCGTGCCGTAATTGCCCAGAAAGGTGCAAGGGAAATTTATAAAGTTGTTGTTAGTTAGTTAAGTTTTGTAAGGAAAAACAAATAGAATTAATAGGACTGTATCCGAATTCTGCACATATTGTTTAGCCCTTAGATGTGGGATTATTTCATGTGTTGAAAGAGCAGTACAAAGTAGCTAACGACACATGGAGAATCCAGAATTATATTGTGGATGTGAAAAAAAAGTTCGCTGGAATTTCAAAGCAGGTTTTAGAGTCGTATGACTTCACAAACTGTATTGTAAGTGAGTTTGGAGCATGTGGATTAGTTTCATTTGATCCTGATGCAGTTCAATACAATGTTCTTAACAAGAAGAAAACAACAAAACAAAATTCAACCACTAACGATACAGCAGAGGTTGGTTCAGATAGTTTAACCGGTGATAATGAAACCTTCTTGCAGAAATTTGAAAGGTATGTACTTTCTCCTGGTATTTTAGTAGATTTTAAACGAAATGAATTGAACGAATTCTGGACTGGAGATATCAAACTAGAAGGTCTTTTCGAATGTTGGAAGAAGATGAGAAATACTTCTGGTAAATTAATGCTATATTCTTACTGTATCCAATGATATATACTGTTTCAATCTATTTATGAATTGACTTTTTTTAATAATTGTACACTGTCAATTTCTAATTTTTTGTAGCTATTTTATTACTTATTTTCATTTCTCATCCTAGATGATGTTGCAAGTGAAGTGAACGAAGATTTAATAAATAATACTAGTGTTGACAAAGTTGTTACTGCCTTAACTGAAAGCGATTCGAACATAGAAAATGGAGATTTGATCAATTGTGAAATAGTGTTTGAACAAGGTTTGTTAAGTAACGTAGTACGTGACTTGAAACAATTAGAAAATTAGTTCAATGTAATTGAAAGTCCAGTAATTATAACTGTATCAGCTGAGGCAATTTGTGTACAAGAGAATTCCGTTAAATTACAAAATTTGTTGAAATTATACTTAAACTTTTCAATATATTTACAATTCTAATTCATTCCTGCATTTTTTAAACGTTAGCACTTACGTTAAAGAAGCCACTAAAACTAATACACAGCAAGGCAGCTTTTTAGTACGGATACTGAAGCAAAGCAGTCTTATAGCACGGACGACCATGCTTTAGATGATTCTGCAACGCCCACTCCAGAAGATAGGTTAACAAGTACGTATCAACAAACTGCTACATCAGTTGAGCCATTCATTGCGAAAGAAATCATTGCTGCATCGAATATACCAGTTGTATCAGATATTTCATATAGTCAGAACCAAGCTTCACTTGACTCTGAAATACCTACTCCTGAAGGTAGTTTGTTGAACACTTTTCTGAGAATAAGTACACCAGATAATGATGAGGCACGCATTCTACTTGATAATACTGCTTCCACGTTCAAAGATTCCCTTGCTTTTAATGCGTTACAAGGCCAGTTGAAAACCTATGAATGAGGTTGAAAGCTATGGTCTTTTGAAATCTTTAGAAATATTCAAAAAAGTTGCATAAAACCGCATTTAGGACCTATCTGCAAGACTCTTACCGGGCCGGTCGCAAATCCTAGTCCGCTTCTGGGTGTGAATTATGAAGTAGGTAAGTAAGTGCAATATCTGAAATCTGCAATGAAGAGAGAAGGAGAAGACATGGAAAGAAATAAGAAAGAAGAGGTAGAAT
Organism: Melikaiella ostensackeni; assembly: GCA_032362435.1. NCBI lineage: Eukaryota > Metazoa > Arthropoda > Insecta > Hymenoptera > Cynipidae > Melikaiella > Melikaiella ostensackeni. The sequence goes on from JAUMHM010013830.1 coordinate 5,324, forward strand.
GTGGTGGTGCAGTTTGCGAAAGAATGACAGACACTGTTACATTGGAGGCTTGTAATGCCTCCAGCCATGTAATCATACTTATGGTGTCGACCCTCCTCCTTCCTTTCTTCCTCCTTACTCGTCTTTGGTGCTCCCCGTCGGTTTTTTTTCCTTCTCTCTTTCTTGGCGAGGAAGAAAATGCTTCCCAACGCGTATCGATGCCGTAAAACGAGAATCAGGTAGAAGTAATTGCCGGGTATAAAGAGGAGCTGTATAAGGTGGATAGTCAAGAGGTGCAATGTACGTGGAAATAACGAAAAGGTAACGAGAGAAAATAACCTCTTTGAAGGTGAACGAGCAGCATCCGTCCTGAGAGTTGCGTTAGTGTATGGTATTATGGTATAAATGGCATATGGTACAAGAAAAATCATAAAATCCCCCACGTCGCACGTGGCTCGGGCTACTGTTAGCCATGGGCCATGGTCTTTTTACTTTTGCACACTTCCTTGCCGCTTCTTTGGTGTTTCATCCTCAACCATGCATTGCATTGGGAGGAAAAAATCGACACTTGGTTTTATCGAGTTCGCGATACGGGGCAAGAACAAACAACCTTCTTCCCGGAAGATGCTGCAGCGATAAATAATTTACTATCTCGCATCTTCGCGGAAAGAATAACCACCATAATCAGCTTTTATTTGCACGCGTTTAACGATGTTTGTATTGCGATAGTAACCATTTTATCGACAGAGATATTGCACTAAAGTTCTGGACGTAGATTCCTCCCTGCTTAAAATGCCAGATAGGATCCGATAGAAGCCAGATACGACCCAGATAGAAATCGAATAAGTTTTGCATACGGGTGTATCCGGGCTCTATATGGCTAATTTTTTCCAATCCGGAAATTAGACGAATCTATCCGAGTTCTTTCAGAGACACCAGACCAATTGTATATTTTAGCCGAGTCCAGATTGACCATCTATCCGGGTCCATCTGAAATCTATCCGTGCTGCAGAACCAGAAACTAATTCTAAGTCAGAAGGTTCACCTATTCAGGTTCATCTCATTCGGGACACGGGAACAGAAAATTATTCGTTCTAAATTCGAACAAAGCGTCTATCTGTGTCTATCCGGGATCTGTCTGGGAGTTTATGGTTGGAAAAAGAAACAATTTCTATAGTACATATTTATCTGGGACTGATTTGAAACACGGAAATAGAAATTCATTTTTTCTAAGTTCAAAAGAAGCGTCTATCTGGGTCTATCTAGTATTTTTCTGGGAGTTTACCGTCGAAAAAATAAACAAGTTCTACAGCATATGTTTATCCGGGACCTATTACACGTATAGATATTTTGAGTGCCCTGTATAAGTCCTGGATAGCGAAATTGTGTGTCATCCTCAGGCAAAATTATACCTCATAAAGAAATTCGTTATAAAGAATTAGCTCACTTAAGAAATTACAAAGTCATAAAAAAACATTATGAGTCAAAAAAATTTTAACCTTGTAAAAGTTAATATCAGAGTCAAAATTGTGATAATGATGAAGAAATTGAAACAATTTTGATAACAAATTAACTATATACATAATTATTGGGAAAACCTCAAAAACAAAACAGGTTCCCAATGATTGAAGGTTATATTTTCAAAATTTAAGAGCGGACCACAATAAACAAACGACGGAGTAACAGTGACAGGAAACAAGTCGTAGGTTATGTTAGAAATTATAGTACAAGGTTTTCTCCTATAGAGGGTGCATTCAATTACAAAGAGAGTAGCGCGCCAAAGGCATGAGGAATTTGAAAAATTCAATTTTTTATATTGCGGTAACATTGATTTATATTAAGTATTTCTATTTTTAAATTTATAGAATAATTCTTGTACTTATTTATAAAAATCAATTCTAGAATTCTCCTTTTATAAGTGTTGTTCGCTCTAGCTAAAATTTTTATATTATCAAAATCAAAATTGAAAAAATGATCAAAATTCCACGATTGTTGTGACAAACCTGTGTTTAAATAGCCAATTTTGCAATCTCTTTTATGTTCAGCTATTCTTGTTATCAATCTCCTGCCAATTCCAGATACGGGCAGATTACGGTCGAAACGTTGCAATATTATAATATATATTTTAATTTAACAATTTAAAAAAATTACTCAGAATAATCCTTGTCCGTTTTTTATTATTTTCTTTTTTTTCATTATTTAATTTGATCGTAAGACCAAAATAATAGAACCTAATGTTTTTATTAAGGTAACTACTTTGAATCGATTCGAAAAAGTATTACTTCTCAAATTTTGAGAAGTTGATTATTAAGATAAATAATTAATTACACCATTTTTCAATGGAATTTATTCAAATTTGGCAAGATGAGCAAATTTATTTTTAGCAACTGTGCAGTAGGCAAGGAAAGATAAATTTTTCTTTCAATTCCAAGATGGCGGCTTGTTGGAATTCAATAAAAATAATTAATTTTACCATTTTTCAACGGAGGCTTCTCAAACTTGACGAGATAAGCAAGTTTATTTCCAGAAACTGTGCAGTAGGCAACGAAAATCGAAATCTTAAAAAAGTCCAAGATGGTGACTTGTTCGAATTCAAGAAAAAATGATTAATTCCATCATTTCTCAACAGAGGCCTTTCAAACTTGACAAGATGAACAAGTTTATTTGCAGAAACTATAAAATAATCAGTAGCAGTAGAAATTTTGAGAAAATCTAAGATGGCGAATGGTTTGGATTTAAGAAAGATGATTAATTTCACCATTTTTCAAAAAAGGCCTCTCAAGTTTGGTAAGTTGAACAAATTTATTTTCAGACACTGATCGGTAGTCGCTTACAGACAAAATTAAAAAAAATTCAAAGTGGCCGCTGATTTGATTTAAAAAAAAAAATTAATTTCACCATTTTTCAATGGAATCCATTTAAATTTTAATTTAAGCAAATTTATGTTCAGAAACTGTGTAGTAGGCAACGAAAGATAATTTTTTTTTAAATTTCAAGCTGGCGTTTTGTTGGAATTCAAGAAAAATGATTAATTTTACCATTTTTTAACGGAAGCCTTTCAAACTTGACATAATGAGCAAGTTTAGTTGCAGAAACTATGAAATAATCAGTAGCAGTCGAAATTTTGAGAAAATATAAGATGGCGAATGGTTTGAATTTAAGAAAGATGATTAATTTCACCATTTTTCAAAAAAGGCCGCTTAAATTTGACAAGTTGAACAAATTCATTTTCAGAAACTGATCGGTAGTCACTTACAGACATAATTTTTAAAAAAAACCCAAGCTAGCGGCTTGTTCGTATTTGAGATAAATGATTAATTTCACCATTTTTCAACGGAAGCCTCTCAAAACTGACAAGATAAACAAATTTATTGTCAGCAACTGTGCAGTAGGCAACGAAAGATAAAATTTTAAAAAATTCCGAGATGACGGCTTGTTGGAATTTAAGAAAAATGATTGATATCACCATTCTTCAACGAACGCTTATCAAACTTTGTTAACAAGATGAGCAAGTTCATTTGCAGAAACTATGCAATAGTCAGTGAGCGCGGAAATTTTGAAGAAATTCAAGGTGACGGCTGATTCGATTTTAAGATAAATAATCAGTTTCACCATTTTTCAATGGAAGCCTCCCAAAGTTGATAAGATAAACAAACCTATTTTCAGAAGCTGTGCAGTAGGCATCAAGAGTCAAAATTTAAAATCATTCTAAGATGGCGGCTTGCTGTAATTTGAGCAAAATGATTAATCTTACCTTTTTTCAACGAAGGCCCTTCAAACTTGACAAGATGAGCAAGTTCATTTGCTAAAACTATAAAATAGTCAGTAGGAATCGAAATTTAAGAGAAATCAAAGATGGCAGATGGTTTGAATTCAAGAAAGATGATTAATTTCACCCTTTTTCTCTCATCATCTTTCTCATTTGCATCATTTTTCTCTCTCTCAAACTTGGCAAGTTGAACAAATTTTTTTCTGAAATTGTTCAGTATTCGCTCACAGACAAAATTTTGAAAAAATACACTATGAATACCCGTCAGCGATATATGCCGATCGTTCGCGTGAAGAAAACCATTGCCGATTGGCCATGTGGCACATAAGTCCCCTAGTTTTCATTTGCTATGTACATAATTCCATGAGAAACGAATGAAAAAAGTGTCTTCTAAAAATGAAAGAACAGCGTTACCACATCAAACCGGTAAATTAGATGTGTATAAATTTAAAACGCGTATAGAATTTCAAAATTCAGATTTCTGCCTAAACACATTCTCACAAAGCAAAACTCATGTTTCATAATAAAAGTGACAATATTCGTTGAATTAACAATTTCAGTTTAAACTGACATCTTGGATTTTTCTGAAATTTTGACTGTCACCATTGATTGGTTCAGATTTACAAAAAATTATTCTTTCTTAAAAATTTGATGAATATAAAATTTTATGAATCTATCTCTTCCATGGAATGAATATTCCGAAACATTTCACGGAAAGTTGAATTATCAATTTTGTAACTCATTTTTGCGTCGGAAAGAGCAAGCAATAGAAATAGAAATAGGAATAATAATTCATATAACAAATGCAATATTCGAAAAGAGAAAATGATCAAGCAATACAATAATCATTTACATTATTAACAAATAATTGAGCAGTATGTGTTATGAACTAATAGTTTTTCATATAAATAGCAAGACATTTTTAGTCGATACCTTGAAAACCGTGAGACCATTCATGGAAAGAAGATCTTGAAAAAAGGAAAAAAGAATTTGATGATGTTCATAGATATTATTTAGATAATTAACGGCTATTTCTAATTGAAAAAATATAAAAGCAAAAAATCCCTGGAAACACATTTTTAGTCTATTCCGTATAAAAATTGAGCCTATTCATAAAAAAAAGGTAAAAATAGGAATTTCTTTGTAAGAATTGTTCAAATTAATACAATTTGCTCTCAGTTGGAAAAATATGGCAACAAGAAGCCATTGGGAAGACATTTTCAGTCGATTTCGTAAAAAATTTAGCATGTTCATGAAAAGAGGTGAAAATAGGTATTTGTTTCTAAGAATTGTTCGAATAATTACAATTTTCTGTCAAATGCAAAAACATGACAACAACAAATTATGAGTAAGATATTGTTAGTTGATTTCTTCGTAAAAAATAAGATGATTCATGGAAAAAAGAGTGTATGTGCATTTTTTTAAAAGAATTTGCTTAAATGAGTAACAATTACTGCTAATTAGAAAAATATAACAGCAGGAAGTCACTGTCAAGAGATTTTTAGTCAACTCCGTAAAAAAATTGAGTCCATTCATTACGAATTTCTTGTCAAAAATTTTTAATTTAAAATAGCAGCGAAAATCAAGAAAAGTTGAAAGATTGGGCTAAAAGTCCTCATTCCGTGGTTTTCGGGGTCGCTTATTACAAATTTTTTACTAAAAACTGTAAAATTTACAATAGTGTATCCCGAGTAAGAACTTTTAGCCCAATCCGTCAACTTTTTCTAACTTACGCCGCGATTTTGGATCTACCATTTTGAATTTTTAACGAAAAATTCGTCATCAGCGAGCCCAAAAACCCTCAAGTAAGATTTTTTAGTCCAATCTGTCAACTTTTCTAAATTTTCGCCACAATTATTTTTATTTTCTGACCACATATTTCTAACCAGAGCCCCCGAAAACCTCCGAATATGAACTTTTAGCCCAATCTGTCAACTTTCTTAATTTTCGCCACCATTTTGGATCCGCCATTTTGAATTTAAATTTTTAACAAGAAATTCATAATCAGCAATCCCGAAAACCCCCAAGTAACAAGTTATATTCCGATTCGTCAACTTTTTAAAATTTTCGCCGCCATTTTGGATCCACTATTTTAAATTTTACATTTTTTACTAAGGAATTCGTAATAAGCGACTCCGAAAGCCTCCGCGTAAACACTTTCAGCCCAATGCGACAACTCTTCTAAATTTTCGCCGTCGTTCTGGATCCGCCATTTTGAATTTTGAGTTTTTACGAAAAATTCCTAATCAGCGACCCCGAAAACTCCCGAATAAGAACTTCAAGTCCAATTCGTCAACTTGCCTTAATTTTCGTCGCGATTTTGGATCTACCATCTCGAATTTTGATTTTTTTAACCATAAATTCTAAATCAGCGACCTCGAAAGCCCTCAAGTAAGATCTTTTAGCCCAATCCGTCAACTTTTTCAAATTCTGTACGGAAATTTTATTATGTAATTTTTGACCATATATTTCTAATCATTGATCCCGAAAACCTCCGAATATGAACTTTTTTAGCCCAATCTGTCAACTTTCTTAATTTTCGCCACTATTTTGGATCCTCCATTTTGAATTCAAAAATTTTGATGAAAAATTCGTAATCAGCATCCCCGAAAACCCCAGAGTGAGAACTTTTTGCCCAATCCTTCAACTTTTCTAGATTTTCACCGCGATTTTGGATCTACCATTTTCAGTTTCAATTTTTGACATAAAATTCGTAATTGGCGACCCCAGAAGCCCACAAGTAAGCACTTTTAGCACAATTGGTCAGCTTTTCTGAAGAACTGTTGCCATTTTGAAATTTTTATTCTTCATCTCGAATAATGAAGTAATCAGAGTTGGTGTAAGAAAAAAAATTGTTTATAATGTTATGAGAAAATTAACGAAAAAGTGTCATTTTTCCGTCATTTATAATGATTACTTCTTCAAATTCATTGCTTCTTCATAAAATTTGAGAGAAGTTGATGTACAATTTCGATCAGTCAAAAATAGTTGTAGTTGTAAAGTTAATGTACAATTACGATCAGTCAAAAATGGTTGCTCCTTTATAATTCTTAAAACAATTTTTGTAAACAAATACACAGTTTGACGATTCCTAAATGAGTAGGCTCAATTTTTTTGCAGAATAAACTGAAAATATATTTTTAATGGCTGCTTGTTGGCATATTTCATGATTTGACAAAATATTTTATTCATTTACACACCTCTTCTAAACAAACGCCCATGCCTAACATTCTTCCATGGATAGACTCAATTTCTTCACGAAATCTATTAAAAGTGTCTTGCCAGTGACTTCTTGCTGCTATATTTTCCTAATTAGCAGTATGTGTTACTAATTTAAACAAATTCTATGAAAAAATGCACATTCACTCTTTTTTCCATGAATAATTTCATTTTTCTTGAGGAATCAACTAACAATGTTTTACCAATGATTTCTTGTTGTCATATTTTTGCAACTGACAGTAAATTGTAATTATTTAAAAATTAGAAAAGTTTAGTAACTGACGCTCCCTCAGCCGAGTTTTCTTGTTAAACTTGAACAACGATCTAAAAAATAAAAAAGATCAAATAAAGAGAGATGAATAAGTTTTATAACAATAGCGAAAGTTCAGGAGGGAGGTGTCACATCTTGGATATGGAATGAGTTATAAATAATTACTATAGTAAATTATATGTATGCCTTTTATTTTATGAATTATATGTATCGCCTTCCCGACGATGTTCATTCACTCGGTAGACTATCCTTTAGACATAAGCCATGTTTAATATTAAGATCAGTAAGTAAATAAGTAAGGATTCAGCTAAAGCGCCCCCTATCGCGAAAACAGGAAGGTGCCATCTTTGCCTTGGTACGGACACACCTACGCACGTTAGCATGTCCTTGTCAGCGTAAGGCATGCGCACTCTCCTTCCACGCCAGCGGAGCAGCAGAACTTTGGTGTAGGCAAAGACCGCGAGTACTGCGCCAGCGAAACTCAACGCGCGCATCTCCCTCCACCAGTTTTCTGCCCTCTTTGCGCAGCCCCTCACGCACCTCCCACGCAGCCCTCGCGATGAAAGGGCGCACTTAAACCAGAATCGTCAGTGTGTTCAGGGCTGGTAATTAGCTCTAACATTAAATCCTACGGTTAGCAGCCAACTGCAGGTCTTCCTAAGGTTGGCTTCGAACCTTAGAATAACCGCTGACACTAAAAAGCTGCACCACGAAACCTTGTTAACAAGAAATTTACTGTCCTGAATAAGAATCAATACATTAGCTTCCAAAATGGTAAGAAAATTTCGATTATATTAAAACTGCTTACCACCTTTTCCTAACTTATTCACCATTCACAAATCAGTTGGAATGCCATCTGATTCGTTCGGCTGAGACGGTTGGAATGCCATCTGTCCTCAGTGGGTCCCTTTCCCCACGACATACTAACCGACGACTTAATACAAAGCGATTTCGATTTACCCCTGACGTCACATTACGCTATTTCTCTTTCTTCCTCTCACTCTCTCTTATGGTAATTCCTTAGATCCTTCTCCCTCGTCTACACCATTACCTCACCCTCTTTTATCTTACGAGATAAATTCCCCTAGGCACCCACAGTATGCGGCCTTACAATTCCCCACCAATTCCCCAGTGACACTTCTCTCACCTTTCCCTGTGGTAATTCCCCAGATCCTTTTCCCTCGTCTACAGCATCGCCTCATCCTCTTTTATCTCCGAGATAAATCCTTCTAGGCACCCACAGTACGTGGCCTAACAATTCTCCACCAATTCCCCAGTGACACTCTCTCACTCATCACTCTGGTAATTTCCCAGGTTCGCTTTCCTAATCGTAACAATTCTCCACCAATTCCCAAGTGACACTCTCTCTCTCACTCTTCACTTTGGTAATTTCTCAGATTCGCTTCCCTAATCGTCCCCTCTCCTTCTATCCTACAAAATAGATACCCATGCCCATCTGTCTTACAACAGCCAACTACTAGTACCCCGCAGAAAAGTAAGGAGCATATCAATTGGCGCCCAACGTGGGGCACGACTTCCTACCTCGCAGCGCTCACCCTTTCACTCCTGCGGACATCCTCTGTTTCCCCTCCAGTCACCCCGTTACCCACAGGATCCACTCTTTTCCTGCCACCCTTGAAATCCTGCAACCATCTCCACCACCCAAAAACTTTTTCCCATATAAATCGAGAAGCTTATCAACTTCTTCTGCCACTATGAGTAAACGTTTATAATTTTCGGAGAATGTCACGCTTATTCACAAAAATTTTTGAGCATCGGAAACAAAAACTAGAATTGATTTGCCTCAAAGTACAAGACGAAGAACGCAGAGCAGCTTCCAAGTAAGCCATAGTAAGAACATTGCGAATGAAGACATAACAATCTGATGAACCACGTATAGTCTGAAACGAAATCACGATGACACTGCCGAACTAAGGATTTTGATTAAAATATTTAATAATAAGTTATTTGGATGCTTTCATATAGATACCTGTCGTATCGACGTTGAGCTCGAACTCTTCCTTCTGGGCTAAAGTCGTCTTTTATGATGTATTGCACAATTCCTCTCCAGAATATTAAAATTGCCTCACGCCAATCCAACGATGTTATATCAAAAGGAATCAGTTCTTTGTCAGTTTCAGAAAGTCTATTCCACATAGATCGAACTCTAGTAGTTTCAAATGACCAATCCCCTAGCATAACGAATCGTGTCGCTTGTATCAACTTGTGTTCCTTTTTGTACATTTGATGAAGCCTAAACAGATTATAAATAACTAAATAAGGTTTCAATATTTGCTTATATCTACTCAACTAATTAAGCAATTGTATTTTGTGCCTCTCCCTCCATGATCAACCTATATTACCTTGACTTATCACCAACTGTCACGTTTTTCAGAGCATCTAATGAAAAAATAGCGATATCCCTGCTGTTTGCGACGTCTGTATGTTAGGTTATTCTTTCGCTTCGTGACAATCGAGTTATTTCCTTACGTTTTCTTTCGGAAATGGAAAATTATAAGGGCGTCATAATGGGCAGAAGAATAAAATATTCCAGCAGTCTCAGAAGTTCTTTGACAGACAAAGAAGAGTATCGGCTTAAAAAACGCCTTAAGAAGATGAAAAGGAAAAGAGAGAGAAGAGAGTGAAGGGAAGAAGGGTGTTATCGAAAACGTCGACGATACGACAATGATTTATTGAATCGAATTCTACAGGCAGTGAAGGTTGTTGAAAATCATTAAGTTGGTTCTTTAGAAGCTAATTATTACTTGAAAAATGTAGGCACAAATTTGACCCCAACGTTGTAGGTGACGTTGCCAAGTCGCACTCTATAGGCTCTAGTCTCTAGCCTAAAAGCGTTGAATATAAGCTACATAGCAAAGTCAGACTGAAGAGGCTCTAACCTCACGGCAGTTGACAGGTTCCAACTTTCAACTACTATCTCACCTATAGCATTCGCTGTAAAGATACCTGCACAATGCTTTGGAGGCTCTAATCTCCAAATGCTTAGGAAGCCCCAACTTTATGGTAACCTACAGGTTCAAGAGCCTGTGTCTATTAGTTGGTTCTACATTAAACAGTGATCGGAGTCACGCTTTACAGGAACTTACTTCAAAGCGTATAACTGGCATTTATTCAGACACAAATAACGACCTCGATTCATAGACGTATAACAGAGTCTTACCTTCAATTATCCAAGGGTCTAGCCTATAAGGAAAAAATAAAAAAGCTGTAGTACAGCGCCTATTAGACACTAATCTGAAAACAACATTTTCCACAACTCTTTTTTCTTTCTAGATAAGAACAGTATCTTATCTGAGTCTTACTCCTTAATTGAAAATGAAGAGAATAATCAAAAAGTAGGTCAGTCTGCTCTGAAAGAAAATCATTTGGACGAGAAAGCTCTTCATTTAATTGGAAATAGAGTCTGCGAGGATAGAAAACTAGATGCGTCCATACATCCTGACATTGCTAGCCGCTTGGAGAATATTTTGAAACAAGGCTTGCCTGCGAAGGGAAAAATGAGAATTTTCAAAAAGTATCTTTCCTTGTGAGTACACAATGCACGGCGTCAGAGGAGAGATCGCTTTCTTGAAAAGTACATACATTTGAAAATTCTATCTGTTATTTTTACGCACGCATTTTTCAATATTTTTCAGTGTTCTCGATTATTTTTGATGTGCAGTGGGCATTTCTTCTAGTGAAAATGCAATTTGCGACAAATATTTCACTTTCAATATTTCCTTTTATGCAATACATAAGGTTTTCAAATGCCTTAGACTTGAAAGAGAACAGTTTCCCAAATTAGGGAGGAAATCATGGAAGAAGTCTCGTCGGTCACCATATTTGAGGTTTCAAACTTCGACTTGGGGACTCGCTTTGAAGGTCGTACACAACGCGCCGCGATGTGCAGTGGGCATTTCTTCTAGTGAAAATGCAATTTGCGATAAGGATTTTACTTTCAATATCTTATCTTATGCGAAACATAAGTTTTTCAAATGCCTTAGACTTGAAAGAGAACAGTTTCCCAAATTATGCAGGAAATCATGAAAAAAGTTTCGTCGGTGACTATATTTAGGTTTGAATGATCTTTTACCATCTTAATGACCAAACTGCAAGAAACTGATGCCCTCCTCAGTCTACAACACGAACCGATCATAACTCCTTTGGTTCTGGCTTGGTTTTCATACTTTCCTCTGTATGACCGAAGTTTGGTGGAACTGACGTTATGAATCGACACTCTACCTTATAACGATTCAGTTGCTTAACTTAGATACGAATTCATACTTATGGAATAAATTTCTCGCTTCAAGTTGTAGTTAGGCGTATAATTTTAACGATAAATAATACAAATAATAATGTAGCCTCGGATAAGATTGATGCTTCTACTGACGAAAAGCATGTCCGCGGAAAAGTTTCAGGCGATGAATGGAGGTTAGGTGTTTGGAATGCTAGTGGGGCAAATGATCTTAAGGAAACGAAATTGCGGGATACGATGCGCATAAAAAAGACAGATATTTTGTATGTACTGGAAACGAAGAAGAAGGCATGTCAAGTAAGAAACATAGAGAACGGACTCGAACTTTGTTCAGGGGTAAATAATGAGTCGTATGGTACCCAAGGAGTCGGTCTGATCATGAATGAGAGAGCAAAATCACATGTCAAAAAGTATGATCGTGTATCACCAAGATTACTATGGGTTAGAATGAAAGTGGTAATCAGAAGACTATTCAATACAGTGTGCTACGCTCCAGTTGATTATGACAAGAGAGATATAAGAGAT
>JAUMHM010013902.1:0-17333 GCA_032362435.1 Melikaiella ostensackeni
GAAACTTCGGGAGATGATCGAAGACATATTCCTTTACATCATATTCCAATTTCAGCGATTTCTTAAGAAAATCGCCTGAGGGAAGTACTACCTTAAATACGAAAACCGGTTTTTTTCTTACGCTTGGGCTCGTTCAGAAAATCAATTTTCTTTCTTCACGCGTCTCGCCGGTCGAGCGGGTACGCGACCTAAACCATTAATATGTATTTTTCTTAGAAAGATACATTAAATATATTTTAATTACGGCTCTAAAACAGAAAAAACTGAAAATAAATTACGCAAAAGTGAATATAGAAAGAATTCAATCTTCGAAATCGACAATAGGAGCGTAACTCGATGTTTGATGCCTTTACCCTATTATTCCATCGTTTGAAAATATGTTGTAATTATAAAGATAGAATATGCAAGATATGTAGTGAGAATTTAGAAAAGTCATACAAATTTTATGATGATAGAATGTATAACCTCGCTGTAAAACTTTTCTTTTCACTTGATTCAGTCTTATTTCATCTTCTTAATTGCTTCTAGTACATTAAAAAACGCATAAGTAAATAATATTGGAAATTTTCTAAATTTTGTGAAGTAATCTAGCCAGTGGATATAACTGGTGATTCGCCAAAATCATAATTTTTGTTTTTGTTTACACATACATGCAAAACTTTTGCTTGTCCACCATTTACAGACATCGAGAATGGCCGATTCCCGACCAAAACGGTCAGCCGTGGCCAAAAATGTTTTGTTCATCGGTTTTACTACTAACAATATCTGGTATCATGAACGGATACAATATTAACATCTTGCTGGGTGAGGTTATTTTCGATGTCTCTGAACGGTAGTCAATATCAGGTTTTGCATCGTAATTTGTAAAGAAAAATATTATTTGATACACGAGCTGGTTTTCTTTATGTGCAAACATCTTAGGCAGCGATATGTATCCTTGTCAAATATTTGTGAAATCTGTGAAGAAATTGAAATTTTTGTGAAATAATAGTAGTTTCAGTTTAGAAAATCTTTGAGATCTCGTGAAATATTTGTATAGTGTTTGAAATGTTTGAGAAATCTTTCCAGTTTCAGTTAACGTTTATCGAACATGTTTCTATCACCTTTTTCATTAGTGTCTACCTTTCTTTTTTCAGTTTTCACCTAGTGCAATATTAATACTGAATTTGAAAAATAGTTTGTTCATATCATGTTTATATGTTGAGCGACTTTGAGATTACGGTTTACTGTACGTCGATAAAAATACAGGTATGTACCAAAATTTCGGATGTGATGTCACATTTTTCAGAATGAAAAGGTCTTGCAGCAGCAGGAATGAACATAAGTGCTAATTCGCGCTGCTATTATTTTCGTTTGTTTTTAAAATGCTACTTGCAAATGTTTAAAGATACGACATTATTTGATCAGCATCGCAAGAGAGTACCCATGTGAAGCTATGTGCAAATAGAAGATATTAAAGTAAAAATTCGTTTCATGGTATTCGATTGCACTTTATTTTCAAATATAATAATTGCATGTAGAAGAATCAGACGCGCGTCAAACTTGCGTATGTGGTTCTAATATACTTTTATTATTTTTTAAAATGATATGATGTAAAAAAATACTGATAGTATTCAAGTTTCATTATAGCTTTGTTGAAGAGAGCTCTTTAAAATGTCATCAATTCTCATAAGTATCACAATTTTTATGTACTTCCATATGAGTGGTCCAGAATAAATAATTTATTTATAGTTTTTATACTTCCTTCAATATTTCTTACAATATTTCAATAATATTTATTTTTATACTGATTTTTCTAATTTGATTTTCGTAAAATAATTATTATAGTAATTTCCTATAAACGTGAGGAAATTATAGGAAATCCATTATAGAAAAATCACTATAAGTCTATGCTGAATTTCCTATAATATTTTTTGGGAAGGAAATGAAAAATTATTTCAAAAGTCAATAAAAATATACAGCACATTAATTACGGAGTAGTATTTGAGGGTGAATGAAAGGGTTTTAGGAAGGTACAAATTGAAACGTCTGAAATTCAAAAATTTTAAATTAAAAAGCTTCAAATAATTTAACAAATCCTAATTCAAATACCTTCGATATTAGACATCCTGTGAATGAAAAGTGCTTAAAATTGTACATTTTCAAAGCCTTGTAAGCTATAAAAATGGAGAAATTTTTATTCTTGGGCTCACCAATGTGAATAATTTTAGTACTAGTGTTACGTGGTACATAAAGATTGGTTACTGGATACTTAGAACTAAGTTGCACACAGCAATTCTGGACGTCTTCATTACTCAGAGGCTAGAAGAGAAGTGACGCGCCAGGCCTGGACGCTACAGTATGACCCACGTATGCTAGTGGCGCGTATGGCCCAAAGATAGAGGTGGGGGTAAGATCTAAAGCATTTTCGTCCTCCAAAATCTCCAATTTCACCCTTCTAATTTTAATTATGAGACCTGTTCACAGTAGTGGTTGAGCGTTTGCTGTGTGAGTTAGTACATACGGTTGTACGTCGTTTTTGTGACCTTATTAAAAATAAACAGATTTTCTCAGGGATACAATAAGGGAGTGCATTCAATATTCTCCTTTTGTTGAACGCAAACAATGCAATGCAAGATATTGCAATGTTGCCCAAATATTGGATCCATTTCAGATAAGACGCTTTTCAAGTTTTAATTTTCTTGTACGTTGATATACAATCTAATAGGTTTTGATTGTCATCCAGGCTGAGCCTGACTCTCCTCCATTCGTCAACATTTATTTGTTTGTGCAGTTACATTAATTGTCCCTGGAGATTATCTAGATTTTCATTTTCGTAATCAACAGCACAGGTTACATTTATCGTATATGTTTGTTTATTCTCCAAATACCTGAGTAAATCTAATTTGTCGGAGTCGTTATACAGCTGGTAATTTTCCCCAGTAATCAGAGTGCTAGTTTCAATATATATATATAAATTTACGTTTCCCCACACACAATATCTAAATAAATATCTATTGTCGGTATATTTATGTATCCGCTACGAGTATGGATGAAAGTTTCCTTTTCAGAAGGTAGGGCCGGGATTTTGTCATCTGTTAGGTTGCTTCCTTGTTCTCTTCTTTCCGCTCTCGCAGGTTCTCTCCCGCGGATGCGTTTCGGTTCACGTAAGTTATCTTTTTCGCTTACTGTTTTGCTTCCCGGCATGTGCAGGCGGGTTTCCTGCCTCGCTTTCCTCTGGCTTTGTTTCACGCAGGATTGTCCATCCACGCTCGCATCTTCTCTGTCGGATGCTAAGATTCCTTCGCGGTTCGTCTCTATTTCTCCTTTCATTTCCGCTTTCAGTCCTATTGCAGCTATCTCTCTCAGTCTTTTTTGCATTTTCGTCAGCGAAGATTCTTACATTCACTTTCGGTGAGCTGATTTTCACAAGAATTTTTTCAGGTATCTGCTCCGAAAACAGTGAGGGAAGGGATTTGACTCCGTCAATGGGACTAATCTCAGACACAGTTGCTGTTGTGAGGGTTAATTTTATCATGTCAACCGATGTGGCGTCGCTACCTCGAGTCTATCCTCTGTCTGTATCCAAGCCTCAGGCATGCCTGTGTAATAAACTGCTGAGTGCCAGTGTGATCTGTGTGTTTTTATCTTTGTTTTGAGCGACGGTTGTATGGTCGCCTTCGCGTATAATATAGTATATTCTTAACTTTGTTTCAGACTCTTCACATGGGCAGTCGTGCTACAATGAGGCTGTTCAACGTACCCAAAGAAGACTTCTTCCCTAATGCTGGTACCGATGACCGTTGACCTCGCCTTAGCTGCTGAATAGATAAGCCGTAGCTGCTGACGTATCGGCGGCTTACACTGTTACTGTGCGAATGCTTTTCCCTGTTTCTGCGTCTTATCTCACTGAGTAGAGCGCTCGAGGCCTTACAGCGGTATATTGCTCGTCCGAAATGTTTCAAGTTTCAGAAAATCAAGAGTTTTACTCAGGTTAGTTGTTGATAAATTCACGAACTGATTATAGATTAAGATTCTTACTCTTCGATGTTCAAAATCTCTTCAGAGAATATGGAGTTCTTTTTTTCAGATTCTCGTAGAAATCTTTTCTTCCTTTCTTCAGGTGAGTTTCCAAGATTGCTAGTTTGATATAAGTTCTATAGAATTCTGGTCGCTTGAGTGTATCCTAGCAGGATCGCCAAAACGTTGTGTGGTAAATAACAAGTAGGTTTATTATAGTGAGAACTGTATTGCGCACAGAAATTCAGTACGTTTTTATTGCTACAAGGCTAGAAGAGAACTGATGTGCCGTGCCTGGATGCGATAGTATGGCCCACGTATGCTAGTGGGATATGTGACCCAAGGATAGTAGTGAAGTTGAGATTCAGGCGATCGTAACACTAGGGTCACTCCATTTTATTTCGCCGAAGTCGATACCCGCCTTATTTTTAAATATTTTCATACTGAACTATAATAATGATAAATATTTTCGAAACTCGCTAAACGAGGTATCAACTGAGCTGAAATTGGATTTTGTGATTCGAATGCGAGAACTTTGAATTTTTAAATATCTGGCCTACTTCAACTTAGCCGATATCTTATCTAACCAAATATCAAAATAGCAATATCTTGAGCTATTTTAAAAATTGCGATTTCGGTAGAAGAATTCTGAGGACAAATGCGCAATTCTTAGAGTGATTAAAATGGGAACTGATTAGCATATACTGTAAATCCTAGATTTTTTCATTTCTCTCTTTACAAGATATTCATTTCCGAAAATGAACAAACCCTCCAAAGTGACGAATTTCAAAGTGCAATTTTCAATAATTCAGCACCAAAAATTGGAAAGAGGGCCCAAATCCTTAAATGTCTGAAAAAAAATTAACCATATGTGGTAAGTGTTAATTTTGAGAATTAAGCACTGCGATTTTAACGAGGCGTCGAAAGTGTTGAAGAATGATTAGGTTTTAATCGAATTTGAGTTTTTATCAATTCTATGATGCAAAAAATGTGACTTCGAAAATCAAATTTCGAAATAAAAAAAACTTAATTCAATAAATTAATGTGATAAGTAAGTGCCGAAAACATTGATAATTATTATAGATGAGTATCAAAACGTTTAAAAATTAGGCCGCAGCCGACTTTGGCGAAACAAAATGGAATAAAATGGAACCCACTAAGTACTTAAAACTGAAAACTAATGAATTTTACGACTCAAAAATGGACTATTTTCAAATTCAGGGCACTTAAAATTGAAAAATGTTGAACTTGAAGTGCTAAAAAATTGTACGATATTGAATTTCTAGCCTTCTAAATTTAAAATTCACATCCTTCAAAACCTACAAATTCAACATTTCAATTTGGTTTTCGAAAATCAAGGGATTGTTGTTTCGGGTAAGGAAAATTTGGCAGATTCAAAATAAAATTTCAGAAATTGTAAGCACCAAAAAAGAACGTTTTAGTGTGCATATATTCTAATTATTTGAAAACTGAAATTCTCAATTTCAAATCCACAAAACTGAAATAACGGTTCAAATCTGCGACATAATATCAAAATAAAAAATATGGAAATGAAACAATAAAAACTGATAATTTAATGCAGATACATATTTGAAATTTGAGTTTAAAATTTAAGTAATTAAAAATTGTAGGATATGAAATCGAAATCGCGCTTTCAAGCTTGAATAAACATTTGAATGATACAAATTTTAATTAAAAACTTTAGTTAACAGAATAATCTAGCAATACGTCGCACTCAGCAGATAATGTCAAATATAGTAGGACGATGTCATGTGCTTGAATCTAAAGCATTGTTTATATGGACTTTCGGTGAGCTATTGTTTTTAGTTCATAGGTGGTGAGAAAATTGCGCTAAGTTTGTCATTTTCGAGTACAAAAATTATTTTTTCAACTATGGATTGGTATTTGGTCATTCATGATTTCCAAATCTCTCAGAAAATAATGTAATGTCCAATGTTATGTTAGAACGATGAATTCCATAATTCGCATGTATAGAACCCTGGGCACCTCAACCTCAAATTTTGGATATTACATTGTCTTCTGAGACATTCAAAAATTGTAAATGACCAAATAACAATTTATAATTGTAAAAATAATTTTTGTACTCCAAAATCAGAAAGTTAACACAGCTTTCTCGCCACCTATGCACTGACGACGATATTTCACCGACACTCCATATAAACAATGCTTCGAATTCCGCCACATGACATCGTTCTACCATATTTTACATTATCGACTGAGTGTGAGGTAATGATAGAATGATATGTTGAATAAATCCCTATTCAGAGCCAACCTGTAAACGAAGAATACTTATAATTTTACATTTTCAAAGACTGGAAGCCTTAAAAATGAAGAAATTTTTATTCTTAGGCTTAGCGATTAAAATCATTCCAGTACTGAGCATTTAAAAATAAAAATAAATTAATTTTACAACTTAAAAGTGGAACATTTTCGGAATCAGAGCATTTAGAATTGAAATTTCTGTATTCGAAATACTGGAAAAATGGTACAATATCAAATTTATAGTCTTTACAATTTAAAACTCACAGCTTTCAAAACGTAAAAACTAAAAAATTTTATTTCCTTTTTCGAAATTTAAAGTCCTATATTCAGGGCGATTTATAGTTTGTTAGATTTGAAATTGAAGCTTAGAAATTTTACATACAAAATGAGAACGTTGAAGGGAGCATATTTTATAATTATTTCAGAATTCGGATCTTCAATTTCAAATCCCTTAAACTGAAATAGCGTTCAAAATTTGCAGCATAATATCAAAATTAAGAAGGTCGGAATAAAACATTCAAAATCACTTATTCAATACTGATACATTTCTGAAGTTTAACTATTACACTGTATAATAACTTTGAATTGAAATCTTGCGCAATTGCTTCTACATTGTTCTGAAATGTTCTAAATTTAATATTTCAAACTCAATGCCTCTGAAATTATTTTTGTTTGAAGCTGCTGAGTAAATTGTACAATTTAAGATTAGAATCATAGTGATCTTTCATTATAGTTGTTGACACTGAAACCTCGATACAAACTCCCTCCGTTTAAGCTGTTCCTAGACTCTCGGTCGTGGATGACGGGTCCAAGGGTTTATGAGAGAAGAGAGAGAGGTCGAGTGAGCGAAGCGTAGTTGACCACTTCCGTAGCCGCAAAGTGGGCAATTCGAACACTCGCGTGCATATGTCATGTTGACGTTTCAATAATAATTTCAAAATATCAAAACATTAAAGCATCCCACTCGATGCCTTAGTATTTGATTGTTTTAAAATTTTAAGCGTACAAAATTACTAATAATAATCGACGAGTGTACGCATCTAATACATTCCGTATGCAACATAAAGATGGTTAGCTGATATGCTTTCGTTTTTCATTCCTACTTCTTTATATTTTTCGTTTCACACTAGAACCTTGATTTAGTTTAGTTAATCTCGGGTGTTAACTGCTATGACCATGAGGCTCTTCCAAGAATTTCTACGATAGAAACAGTCAGGGGGAACTGCGCAACTCCGATAAGCTCGCGCGCCTCTCTCTCGGCCCCTCGGACCTCGCCATCAACGAATGCGAGGCCGGCGGCAATCCTCTCTCTCGGCTTCTTCAACCCCTCATCATCGAATGCGAGCCGGCAGACATTCTAGAAAGACAATAAATCGAAGACAAATAAATCGAGTTTCCAGTTTACTTATTAAGTTTCTTCAATTTTCCTTTTCAGTCAATAAGTTTCTCATTCTTTCATACTCAAAATACTTGGAATAAAGGAAAAGCCTAATCTCTTTAACTTCTGATATTAGTTTTTATAAAAATAATTAAATTGATGAAATCTATTACAATTACAATTTTTAATTCCAAGCATGAGTGGAGTCTGAAGGCTCCACTCATGCTTTAGTTTATTATATAAAAAAGTCACAATGATTTCAAATATTACAAAAGTTGCATGACTTTCCCCTTTTTAAATCTTTCAAAACTGTCAAATTAGAAGTCTGTAATCTTACTCCTTGATCAGCTTTCAACTTGAAACCTTCAAAATTAAATTATTTCAAACTGGAATCGTCAAACATCAAATCACTTTGAATTGGAACCATTTAGAACAGGATAATTTTATATCGAAACATTAAAAATGATTTATCATCATTTTTAAATCTTTCAGAATTGTATCGTTTGAAAGTGATTATATTTTAACTATGAATTAGGAATTTTTTGTAATGATTTTCCTATAATACTAAAGCAAGCAAGCAAGCGCTCCGCGCGAGACACAGCCCTTTCTATATAATTATTTTTAATATTAAAGGAAAGAGAACTGAATGATTCACCACCCCTTCTTTTTCAATCCAGACTATTCATGCCTGCTTGTGTCTGCGAATATAATCCTCCACCTATTTTTCTAAATCCTCCTCTTTTATTCCAGCAGTCTATAATTGTTTATCCATGTCAATCTTTTTCTATATCTTCCAAATTAAAGGTAATCCATCTATTTTTTTCATGTCCCACTTCTCTTTGTCGTCCACGTCAATATTTTTCTACATCTTTGTAAACTAATTCTACGTCTTTTTTTCAATTCCCTCTTGTGTAACTCGGTCTATAAAGGCCATCCCTAGTCCATTAATGTCAATCTTTTTTGTGTTTTTGTCAATATAAATCTCCACATACCTTGCTGAATCCCTTTATTGTCTTTCCAGCATACAGACTATATTCTACGTCAATCTATTCCTATTATATAATACTCTTTTTAAAATTAGTAATATTATGCATTATCATTAAGGAATATAGCTCAAAATCTCTTCCACACAACCTTTTAGAATTCTTTTCGTTTATTTTCTCAATGAATAATAACACAGCTCCACAAAAAAAAATTTGTCAGCCGCAGAAACCAAAATAGGCTTACCCTACGTTTTTGAGGTCGCTGAATCTGAATCCGGAGCCGGTGTGGCTCCATCACGTCACATTTCGTTCCTAACCTCAAAAAACATGGAAAATCGCTGATTTCAGGTGAAACATGATTCCCGTCTATGAAAAGTGGTCATATTCTATATTTCGAGGTCGCTGAGTATGAATCCAAAGTCGTTGTGGTTCTATGACGTTACACTTCATCTCCAACCTCAAAAAAATCGTGGAAAATTGGTATTTTTATGTAAAATATGCATTTTTTCAATGCAACGTGGTCATATCCTGTGTTTTCGAGGTTCCTGAGTCCGAATACACAGCAAGTTTCTTTCAATTCACGCCCATCATAAGTATCGCACTCTTTTATCATGGACGGGAATCATGTTGCACCTGAAATCAGCGATTTTTTATGTTTTTTGAGGTTAGCGACGAAATGTGACGTGATGGAGCCAAAGCGGCTCTAGATTCGGATTCAGCGACCTCAGAAACGTAGGTTAAGCCTATTATGTTTTCTGGGGCTAACAACTTTTTTTTGTGGAGCTTTGTGATAGAAAGCTGTGTATATTCATATGTATAGTAAAGTTTCGAAATTCAGAAAATAATTTTCTAAATAATCGTAACTGCCTTTTAATTTGAAAAAAAAAGAAAAATGAAGGAGAAAATTGATTCATTTTTGCCAGAAAACGAGTTAGGAGTTGATTTAACCGGCAAGGTATGATGTTACACATAAATACCCAATAGCAAAAATATGTGAATTATTTAATATGCCTGCACACTTTGTATCATTAATGTAACATAATTGACTTCATTCATATCGGATGGATTGCGCATAGACATGGGAGCTGTACTAGAGGAGAAGTTAAAAGAGATCTGGTATTGGATGCCAATAAGGACATGGTTCGAGAGAAATGCAATTCAGCGTTAGTTGGAAGAGATTACCTTGTTTAAGTCAACAACAATCATCAAATTAATCCACGTACCGCAGTGATACGAGTATGTGTGGTGGGCGGTATTATGGGGAACTATAAATAGTCCTGCTGAGAAAAGTACTGATTTTAAATAATAATTGAAGTTGTTGGCGGCACTGAGATTCGTGTTTAGGTCACCGGTAAGAGAAGTGTTATTAGAGTTAGGTATAAGGTCAAAAATTTCAACCTTAATATCCCAGCCGTAAGAGGCATTAGGAAGTTTGTAAGCTAGACTAACTAGCACTTTGTGCTGAGGCGAAGATACATTGATAAAAAGGTACTCTGCAGTGGGGTCATTAGCAAGAGGGCTCACTCTCACCTGGACGCCCTTCATTATTATTTATTGTTATACCATTAGGCCAAATCCCTTTCGGAGTAAGCGTAATTCGCTTAGCTTTAGCCTCGTTATACTGCTGGGAACAAGGAATTTATATGGCAAGTGTAAATGAAGGATGTGTAGGAGAAGGGATAGGTTTTACATTAATCTACAAGTCGCGTGTTGCTCATTCAAATGGCATATTCTTTCCACAACACCGTTCTGACACGGATCGCTGAACAATCTCTCTTCGAAATCATTGCTCGACTCTCCGTTTTCCCGTACTGAAGTCAATATCCTTTTTTAGCTAAGGGTTTTGCCTAAATTTTAGAATTCTGTGAATTTTAGTTATCTTTAAGCTCGAACTCAAATACCTTTTTAATTTCTGTAGTGGACTACATAATTTTTCTGTGGAAATAAGCTCGTTATCAGTTCTTGTATTTTGCATGAGGAATCAGGAGGTACAAAATATCCTGGACCCAAAGGGAAATCTTTATAGAAATCATGTAAATCTGCAGAATATTTCAAGTCTACCTCAAAAAATGTGACCTATCGGTGAATCATCTGAAATACTTTGTACATTGATATCTTAATCAAGTACATTCGAAACCAGCAAAAGATAAAAATGCGCTCATTGCTGCACGATACTGATTGTTAATGTCAAAATATGACACAAAAGATTCAGGTTCGCTTGGATTAAAGTCTGACCCCACAAATCGGTTATTCACTTTTGCATATCTATTTAAGCACTGCGATACACTGCCATGAATAGCTCTCAATAAAAAGAATAATGTAAGGATCCTGTTATAATTCGAACTCAATTCCAGATAGCTTGAGCATCGCATCAAAAGTAAGTCCTGGAGCTGTATAGTAATGTAAAGGATTCAGATTATATATGGCAAAACAGTTTTTTCTAAGGTTTTCAGAAATATCGGCTAGAAGTAGAACGGCGGTTTTCAAGTACAAATCAGAGTATTCTCACAAAGTTTTTATATTAAACGTTTCCCAAACATTGCGCGCATGTTGGTGATCTTCATCAGGAATTGCATCATCATTCAATCCATGTTAATGTTAGCAGAGCAAGGAACTGCCATTGTTGGTCAAAGAAAACAATAACCATCATTATTCTTGATATTTAGAACAGCTCTCTTGTCTTTTAAATGTTTTGGCAAATCAAATAAAAGTTAATGCATTAGAATTTAATAGCGAATATCTATTAAAATCTACCATCAGATTTATAATTTCAGACAATGTCCAGCCAGAATCCGTTTCCTGGAACTCTTCAACTTTCTCTAAAGATTGTATCTCATACATTTTCATTAAACCAGGCATTTATAGCTGTGGATGGTAAAGTCCTATTATTTTTAGTTTTTATGTATTTAATTTCTTCTACCGTTTCACCGTTCACTAAGGCTTCAAATTTTTCGGCAAAAGGAACGTATATTTTTAAACTTCCTTTTTTTCAAATATTTTTTATTCATTGAACAACCATTGCATTGTCTTTGTATCTTCAAAAAAAAATGTTTCAGATTTGTGCTTCAAGGCTTTTTTTATTCTACTCTTGTGCACTATTTCTGAATCTTCCCATTGTATATTATCAGTATTTATACGTGAATATTTAATACCTTTTTTTTCTCTTCTTAGTAGTTTTAATTTTCTATTTCGCGATTTCAAAATCTCTACTGCTGTTAGTACGCTATACGCCCGATCCAAAGTTGCAATCAGTTTCTAATTCTGATCAGGATCCATTTTAATGACAGGCACAATTCCATACTAAAGCAGTTCAGTTTTTGAAACCAATTGCAACGCAGTTGGAACACTCGCAATGTTCACCTGGTGATTGGAAAACTGAAGAAAAAAATTCATATGTAACGACTTTAAGCACTCAGAAGATTTCACTGAATTTAAATTCAAATTAGAAAGATTACTAAAGTTCCTCCAGAATCACTCTTGTGTATTTCGTCATCAGCCACGGATAAGGTCAAGTGCCTAATGAGATAAAGACGTTATGAACTTAATACGATGATTGAAATCTTTCACGATGTTTCTTACAATGTGACAGGTGTTTAGTGAAACAGTTTTTTCAGCCGCTGCCAGTAACCTACTGACTCCTAGATGTTCGAGATTTTCAGTGCATCTTTCGTGCACACTGCCTGTAGTCAAAATCACAAGACGATAAATATATGCATGTTTCACATTCCTCCAAATTGTCTTTGCTTCATGCCTTAGCTCGCTATACTTATGGATCTTGGTTGTATAGGTTGCCTGCGAATTTCGGTTGAATGGACAAGCAATGTCGATGATATAGACTTTTCCACCTTCCTTCTCACGCATGACAATGTCGGGTCGATTAGTTCAGATATGATAATCCGTCTGGATAGTAACATCTCAGCGCAAGATATAGTCTACGTTTTCTGAAACGGGCACTGGAATGTATCTATGGAGAGGCATCCATTCTGTTAAGAGTCCTAGATTTAGGCCAAGTTGTTGATGTATAATGCCCGCTACATCATTATGTCTGTGCATGTACTCTCTCTGAGCCATTACACATGCTTGCGATAGTTTATAGTGCTGACAACATTGCCCTAAATCGCTGTCACGAATACTTCTGTTTCCGGAAACAGGACGCCTTTTCTCAGCCAAATATTAGATGCCTCTTTTCCCACTCCATGTTGATCTAACATTTTGGGATGCTCAACTTGGATAGCTTCTTGTCTGCATTGCGTTTCTACTTCCTCTATGGTTTCTGCCCTGATATTCAAGGTTTCCTCTAAGGACAAGTTTAAGGGCGTGTAACCGAGATCTGCTTCACGGATAATGCTGTGAAGCGTAACATTTCGCTTGCTGTTAAAATAGTCTTGCAACTGTATAACTTGTAATATACACAGTTGTTTTACATCCACAACGCCTCGATCTCCTTTATGTCGCGGTAGGACTACCCGCTCAATCGCCGAATTATCGCGGTGCATTCGGAGCTTGGTCACTCCAACGCGGATGACTCTGTTTATTCTTTCAATGTTGGTGTTGGACCATTCGATGAGCCCAAAAGACCACGTGAGGACAGGGATAGCATAGATATTACTAACCCTGATTTTATTGGCGACATTGAGAGAACTCTTTAGAACCAATCTGAGTCTTGTAGTGAGGGCAGTCATTAGGCAATGCTTAACAATTGTGTGCTGAATACCCTTAGGCTCAAGAATACCCATATATTTATGACTCACCCTTAACCATTGCCTCGATGTGATTCTTGTTCTCTCCCTCTAATTCTGCGATCCCTTATTCTCCTATGATTGAATGCACCGCTCTGCATTTATCTAGTCCAAACTCCATGGGGATATAATAGGAAAACTGCTTCGTGACATGGATCACTTGCTCCAGTTTCTGGTTTGAAACAGCATTAAGCTTTAGATCATTCATTTTTTCAGGTCACTAATTTCAAACTCAAAGTCAGATTTATGAAATTCAAAATAGCGAATCCAATATCGCGGCACAAAATTGTAAAACAAGACCGATTTTACTGAAAATTGCTACTCTGGTGTTTTTTGGATCGCTCATTCTGAATCCAAAGTCAGATTTTTTCAAATTCAAAATAGCGGATCCAATATGGCTGACCAAAGTTGTAAAACAAAACCGATTTGAAATTATTAATTCCTCGAACTATGACGTGTCTGTGGACAACGCGTGGACTCGTATAGCCTGAATTTTCGTTACTATCAATTGTATCCATAATTAATTGATATATTCATTGATTGAACTTACCTTCTCCGAAACTGAAAGGAAGAAAGTACCAATGAAAGAGGCTTCTACAGCAACTACTTACAGACAAGCCGAAACAGTTTTTAATCATGCAGAAAAAGATATCGCTGCTATCGAATTAGTCGCTAGAATCGACAAAACAAACTCTTCCAACACAGATAGTAGCAGTAATGATTATTTGAATAGTTCTAACGAAACGAAGGAAATTATACATATGCCAGAAGCAGCCCTAGTTTTTTTTTTTAAAAACAATTTTAGTTTAGTTTAGTTCGATAGCTCATCGGGGCAAGTAAATCCCTATCAGAAAGGTCAAAATCCGAGAATGAGAATCCAAATGCACTGCATTCTTTGTTTGTGAGCAGTATGATAATTTAAAATTAAAGAACTGTAAGACAGATGAGCTTTCTTGGATGAATTCAACACCTCAGAGTGTGCGCTTCTGTTGAAAATCTTAAATTTAATTGCTGGACTGGCACCGAAAGTTCGAAAAATGTGGAACTGATCCATTGCCGAAAATTAAGAAAGTCTGACACGAGTACTTCTGGTCATCACATCTAAGTCCTATATTATTTATAATTTTTATGAACGATATTACTCGCGTTGCAACTTTTGCAAAACTCTAATATTGGAATATGCATCTGTCATATGACCTGAGTGTCAAATTCTGCACAAGCATAAAATATAATCTGTGCAGAATCGATATTTGAGACAGATATTTCTCTTTAAAATTCTGAATGGCTTAATAGATTGCCCAAAAATACTGTGACAAATCCCATTCAAGCTGGATTTCTTCCGCCAGACGGTGAACTATTCTACCTATTTGAGTATAGGACTAATTATGGATATCACATTGCGTTATCAGCTGTTTGTTGATCATTCAACTCAATGAATAGTATATTCTACGACGTTAATATTTTCAAACAAATTATCAGTGAATTCATTTCATTATTTAAGGCGTTCCACTATACAAATAGGGCCAATATATTATATTAAATGCCATTTCTACCTTACAAAATTCATCATGTCTTCACTCCTGGTATAAGCTAATTTTTAATAGAATACTTGTATGATGTGCATTTTTTTTTAAATTGAAATTTATATGTACGTAACTCTGGGCAATCCAGCGTTCAAAAGGTCTAAACCATGAATAAACTAAATTGAACTAAACCAAATTGCTTGGAATGTTTTCAAACTCTTTCAAAATGTTTTCAATTCCCTGAAATTTTCTGAATTTCTCTGAATTCCTTAATACCTTCTGGATTCGTTGCATTCTCTTGAACTCGTTGAATTCCTTCGAACTCTTGGAATTCCATTTTCACATGCTGAATTATTTGGAATGAATCCTTTTACACTCGCTGCATTTTTTTTGAACTCGTTGAATTCTTTAGAACTCGTTGAATTTTTCAGGACTCGTTGAATTCTAGAAACTTGTTGAATTATTTTCTATTCGTGTGATTCTGGTAAATTCTCTGAATTCCTTGAATTTGTTTAAACAAATTTAATTCCTTTGAATTCCTTGAAATCACCTTCAACTCTCTTGAGCTCAACAAGTATTCTTCTAAATTCCTTGAATTCCTTTTAATTTTATTGAATTAATTGAATTCTGTTACATTTCCTTGAATTTTTTCCAATTTTCTCAAAATCCTTTCAATCGCCTTGAATGGACTTGAGTTCCAAGAATTTTAACTATTCGAGAGGTATTCATGGAGTTGAGAAAATCGAGGAATTCAAGTAATTCGAGGAATTAATGAATTTATTGAATTCCTTGAATTCACTGAATTCCTTTTGATTATTTGAAATTCTTCAAATTTAAGAAACGAAATTTGAAACGTGAAACGTTACCCGTGCGGTTTCGTAAACTGAAAGAAAATATTCTAGGTACATTAAAATGACAACAAAATTAACTATGAGTATTTTATTTTGTACTATTTTATTTTCGGTAACAAAAATTACCCAAAAGTATCAGTTTTTAAAGGAAACTTGTTTTTAGATTTGCGCACAAAATTTTTGAATGATCTTGAGAAAAGTAAATTGCGGAATACAATGCACGTAAGAAAGCTTTATATTTTATGTGGTATGCTTTATGGTACTGAGACCTGGACGTATCAAGAAAAGGATAAGAGTATTTAGGTAAGGTAAATGGTAGCGTAACCAGAGGTAGACGGAGGAAAGAATGGTTGGAATGTGTGAGTGAGACTCTAAAGCGAAGATATATAAGAAGTCATAGAAATACAAGAGCTTGCATGAAAAGATGTATAGATGTAAAGAAAGGGATGTATGGAGGACAATTGTTTATAATAAAAAAAGTGACGCCTGAAACGAAAGATTTTCGATACTCATGGGCACTTTTGAAGATCTTTGCTTAGTTGATGTTGTTGGGATAAGGAACATGGATTTTCCTCCGAGTTTATTAGTCGATATAATTTTTTTTATATCTTACCCTCTCATTTTGTGTTATTTGGTGAAAAAATATTCTCCTAATTTTCTGAGGTTTTAAGAAAAAAATTAAGAGGTCCTTTTCGAAAAAAACACCATTTTTAATATATTTTTTTGTAATTTTTGAGAACTTAGGTCTTATTTTAAAATGAGAAATTAAAGAAATAACAGGCATGAAATTTCACTTTCAATCGGTTTTTATGAAAATGCATTCAAAAATTACAAGAAAAATTAAAAAATGGGTTGTTTCAAAAAGGGGCCCAACCAATTGTTTCGCATTTTAGGCTTCGAATAATCGGAAGGCATTTCCAAAACAGAATCAGAAAGAAACCGGGATGTGCAAGCTTTTTGTAGTGAAAATTATTCCAGGCTAGGCGTGAGGTATTTCAGGGGTCGAGCCCTACCTCTAGAGTTATTTTTAAGAATCTCAAAGAATTAAGAAAATATTAATAACAATATTGAGTTATCGACATTATTCAAGTTTTATCTATCTTATCCTTTTTGATAGTTTAGGAAGAATATGTTGGTCCTTAATATTTATTGTGCTTTTGAGCTTAGAAAAAATCGACTACAGAGTTTATAGTTTACACTTCTTGCCCGTTTCGCGGAAATATGCTATCAAAACTATTTCTGTACATGATTTTGTCCCATTTTTCTTTCTCCAATCTGCAAATGTGCTGTATGCACATTCACACTGAACTTTTGATTTCAATGGCAACTAATCAAATCAACGTAAATGAGGTCAGGTTACAGCGCCGATTAGTAGATTTGTCCGTTAAGCAGCAGATGGCAGCACTTGTTTTGGAACGTTTTGGCGCAAATTTTTAAAATTTTATTTGCGAATTTAATTCTTTTCAATTTAAATTTGACATTTCGGTTCCTTTTCCACTAAGAAGTGAAGACTTCCCTCGCCGCACTCTCCGACTTTCGACGAAACCACCGATGATTGTCCAAGTTTATATTATTAT
>JAUMHM010013912.1:0-17332 GCA_032362435.1 Melikaiella ostensackeni
CCACCTAGCACAGTGCTTCTCCATGCCCAAATGTTCATGTAAAATATTGCGTACACGCTCAGTTGACATCCTAGTAGTCTCAGCTATCTCACTCACCTTTAATCTGCGGTCCTCTATCACCATTTTATGAATTTTTTTTTAATGAGTACTTCGCTTCCTCATCATGACCAATTAGCAAATATATTTGCTTCCTCATGGAGGAAGTAGAAACACAAAAATACAAGTAGGTCAAACGATTAGTCTCGAATCAAGGAGTCTTTTCGATCCTTGCATCAACTTTGAATTATGTTAATGTGAAAAGTTTTACCATAAAACTGATTTCTAAAATATTATAAATGATCATAGATTCCTTAATCTTCAATGAAGTTTATTAATATTATCGGTCAATGGATTCGTCTCAAGACAAGGAATCTTTTATATCCGTGCATCAACTTTGAATTATGTGAATGAAAAAAGTTTTACTATGAAAAACCCATTTTTAGAATTATCATAAAGTGCTAAAATGAATTGTAATGATTATTTTCAGCAATCATTGGGCCAGGTTTCAGATATTTGTGGTGAGAATTAACTCTCCAAATTTTATAAGCTTATATGCAACCGTCTCCAAGTTATCGTGTTCACAAAAAAGTTCGACATCCACGCGCACACACACACATGCACACATGAATCTGAACAATTGCTTAGAACATTGTGTTAGACATTTTTAAACTGAGGAACATTTGATTAAGCGAATTTGAAATTTTTCGAAACGAAGCTTCCTCTATAAGGAAGCAAAAGTGATGAAAAATCATTGGAGGAGACTTTTCGACCTAACTTCATCAGTCTTCGACAAGACATATCATAAAGAAAAATTCTTCTCTAGTAATTCCATTCAAAGTTTTAAATTCATTCCTTATTTTTCCTAAAATCGCATCAAAATCCATCGATCCATTCATCACAGCATCCACCATTCCTCAGTCAGTACCTAGAATAGGAATCGGAAATAATAAGTCAATAAGTTCGAGAATTAGTCACAAATTAAATAATTTCCATTCCAATCGTACTATTTTCATAAGTAATTAGCTGTATTTTTAAATGTTACATGCATGATTATATCACTATATGCTGAGGAAAGAATAATTGTGCAAAATATTATACCAATCTTTCTATTCGAAGTTAACTTCGAGCACTTATTGATAGTTTTAATTCCTTCCAGATTTTTAAACACAAAATTGAATACCAAATTCGGTGTTTTCTTATCGCGTATCAAAAACTTAATATCAAGAGAGTAATTAAGCAATTTAAGTTAGTAATTTAGTAACCTAATTTGTTTGCAGAAGTTGCGAGAGAAATATGTTGAAGTAAAAAAGAAACTATGTTTAATTATCCAATAAGCAACAAGTTAACTAAAAATACTGAATTAGAACTGAAAAGTAGAATCCTAAAAATATTTATAAGAGATTTCATATAACGGATGTTATAGCTACACAGATGAAATTTGAAAAAATATGTAATTGTCATACCTACAATTATTCTCAGAGCAAATAGCTTGCCGATTCTGTTTGACGTCTCCCATGCCAAAAGAATTCTGAGGCTTGGTATCTCAAAACCAAACCTGTAACATTTATATACTATTAACTGGACTTATGTGGAGAATTAAAAAAAAAAATAAGTGAGCTCTTATATTTGATACACGAATAAATTTGGTTTGCATGCATTAAAGCAGGAATGTTAATTAATATTTAAGTTCAAAAACAAAATGAATATTGTATACCTACCTACCCAAATTTTCTCTGTGCTCACGCAGCTGCTCATTTTCTACATCTGGGTTAAACAATTTACAATTAATCACATTTTTTTAAGCATCCTAAACTTTTGCAATTACACTGAAATTCCAATTTAGGTCCGACTTTGGTTCTTGCCTAAAATGGCCTTGGACATATGGCCGACTGACTCCAATGTCAACAATAAGGAGGGCATGAACCATTTCTATGTGATTTTTGTTTGCAGTAAGAAAAATTTATCAAACTTTGTAACCGGTCAGAAGAATAACTTGTAAATACTTTTTATTATGCCTGAACTATACTGCGGGACTTTTTTATTATAAAAGATTTTTGCCGGTCGGGGGTACCAAACAGACTGACTCCCCTGTACAAGACAAGCAGTGGCAACGGGCCCCTGCTTATAGGAGTTGAAGAGTGGAGAGTATAGAAGATCCTTCGACATTCCTGTTACAATCGCCTTCTTACATTAGGTTTAGTCTCTAAACCTTTAGCTAGCTTTCATTTTAACATTAGTGGTCTTAATTTTCAGACCTACATCTTCTATCTCTGCAGTAGGTGCAGCAGGAGCGACAGTATAATGCATTGTTGGAGTTGCGGTGACCTGGGTTTCTACGCAAAATAAACAAATACTTTTAGGAATACATTCACGAAGTCGGTCAAAGATTCCACATTTGTAACACATAAAAACTATGATCGCCGCAATTGCTGTATATCCCAGGTACTGCAGCCAATTGGTGGCCTGTTCAGTCCAGGTTCTCTTTCTTCTGTCTCTAGTGACCTTGTCTACTGCGTCTTCGATGTCATTGACTGATTGCTTCAAATTATTAAAATTCAACGGCCTAATTTCCTGTGTCAACGGTATCAGCTTGTCTTTTATAGAATCTAATCGTTTGTCAGTGTACGGTAATGATAGATTTTTTCTATAGCTTATTTCTCTTACTAGTGTGTCTGTGGAGCTTAATTTTGATATAATATTTAATCCGTTCAATATACACTTGTCTTTACTCACAATCTCCATTGGACCCTGAATTTTAATTCTATCATGACCTGATTCGCACAATGCTTCAACCTCTAATGGTTTGTGGGGGATTAAAATGTATCCACTCATAAGTGGTATAAAAGCGGTGTTCATAATTTTAGAAGGGGGAATATTTGCACTCATCCTTGATTGTCTTTTTATTCGTCCTTAATATGATATTCTCGCAGCTATTAGTTCCTGACGTTAAATATATGGGTGGCGTTCGTTTACACATTTGCATTTGACCATAATTTTTACATGCTTCTGAAATTGCTTCATCGGTGAGTACGTATGTAGTGTGCCCCTGTCCCATTAACAGGTATTCGTGGTCTGGGAATATGGAAAGGAAAACCGAACCAATTTGTTTGGAAATAGGTATTAGGTGTTTAATTTCATAGATTTCAGTTTCTGGAATAGGAATGTGGATGAAATAAACAAGTTGATTCTTTGTGATAGCCACATTGAATGCCGAGATGTCGACAATATGCTGGAAGTTTGTCTGTTTTGAAGGGATGGTGTATTTGACGTTGATCTTTTCTTCGAATTCTTTTATCTCAAGAATCAGGATTGCTGGTGTTAGAAGCTGAGGATGAACTAATCTTTTTTTCCGTCATTTATCGCATCTATCAGTAAGTTGATGTCTTCACTCAATTCGTCAGCTATCATCATGCAAATCATCATTTGGTTTGAGATAGCTATATTTTGAGTATTTCTGTTCGTTCCGTTAACTATTTGTTCGAGACGATTATTATTTTCTCGACTGTGTAGTTCAAGTGTCTTGAAATCGATAGAGGCTGAATTCAACAATACTTTTACCTTTTACAACAACACTTTTACAACACCTTTTACAACAATACTTTTTACTTTTAATACCAAACAGTGTTTTCGATACATCGTCTGTGAAATTAAAAAACCCTCTTTAGCTCGCGTTTTGCCTAGAAGTTGGTTGAAAAGATTTCTCTGCTTGTTCAAACGCTGGATTCTTGATTTGATTAAGTTAAGCTCAAACTGTTCTAAACAATCATTACATTGATATGATGCGTCTGCGAAAAGGTGTTGCAATGATTCATATCGCTCGTCCATTTCGTCGGTCTCTACTCCAAGCAGAATATTCCAGGTATCGTGATAGAGTTGAGCCTGCCCTAATTCTCCCAAGTAGATAGTTACCTCGGTCAGGTTAGTTGTGATGACTCCAGCCAAGATGATCTTCAATATCCATAATAAGATTAGGCCCATCATCTGAAACATCATTAGTAATAAGGCATCAGTTGATTCGCATGTATTCTACTTCGTTTGTCGTTAAATAAGATTGTCTAATTATTGTTTTCCTGTCTCTCTGTAATTACTGCTGGGCCTTCCCAGGAAGGAGAAAGTTCGTTCTCTGGATGGTTATTAATAGACTTGACCAGATCTCCGGGCTCGAAGATACCTTTTGGTATAGAGATTTTTTAATCTTGGAACTTTTTGTATTTGATTTTTTGTATCTCTATTTTCTCATTTGCCCTTTGGAGAAAGTGTCCGTGCTTTCTTTTCAATAGATTGAGTAATTCTACATACCTGACATTTGGCGTGGTGCTTAACATTGCGGGCAAATTTGCCTCTCTACCGAAGGTCAGTTGGAAGGGTGAGTGTCCGGTGCCTTCATGCTTCATAGTATTGTATGCCATGCAAATTTTTTTCAAATTTTGATCCCATTCAGTGCTGTGATCCTCGATGCTGGTTTACCATGAATTTTTAATAGTCGAGTTGGCTCTCTCGAGTGCCCCATTGCTTTGTAATTCATGAACTATAGTTTTCATATGCTCAATCCTAAATAGAGTTTCAAAGTTCTGTACTAGCTCAGATACAAAGTTTTGTCTCAGATCTGTTGAGATATTCTTAGGTGTTCCGAATAGGTATACTCGTGTGTAGTGGTCGAATAGCTCTTCTACAATGCTTTCGGATTCCGCATTCTTAAGAGGTATCAAGATTACATACTTCGTGAGCATATCTTGAATGCTGAGAATATACTCGTTTTCTGAAAGTGTCAAAGGTAAGGGTCCGAAAATGTCTATGGCTATTTTGTCGTTGGGGTTAACAGACGTGTCTGAAATAATTGCTAAAAATTATCTTTCAATTCTAGCGGTCTTTTGTAATTGATAAACGCGACATCGTTTGATGTAGTGGATGATGTCTTGTTCCATATTCTTCCATTCTCCAAGGGTTCTAGCTCGTTCAATGGTTTTGTTTTCCCCAGAATGTTGTGCCGTAATAGATCCATGTGATTCCCTTATAATCTGTCTCTTTTCTCCTCGAGTGAGCTCTGCACGTGGCGACTAGCATGTGTGGAATTGCTGGTCTTCATTTTTCTCACTCAAGAAGTTGAGAGAGTCCCGGACCTTCACCTTTTCGAAGGGAGTAATTGTTGGGTCTATGAAGTGGTAACGTGTAATTGTTAGTCTAGAGGCCATGGCCTCTCAATTTATTCTATCTAATACTTCCAGCCATTTAGCCTCGCTAAGTTGAGGTAGTTTATAGATGATGTTTCCTGCCTTCCTTTCCATTCCTTGGACATAGTGCGCCAGAGATTTCCTCTAGCGTTAGGTTTAACATTTCCTCTACTAGGCGTTCGTTCAGTGATCCATTTTTTGTATTCTCGAAACAAATTTTCTGTCCCATTCGTTAATCCTTCCTCATCCGAGATAAGTTGGTCTGCATCCATACGTCGTCGAAGACGGTCGTTAGAAGCATTAACTATATCTGAGGCTGGTGACTCTTCTCTTTCTGTGGACGTTTCAGATCCTACTACGTCTGTTTCATCCTGCGAATCAAATTCCGGTGGCGTATTTTGTAGGGGGTGGTCTTTTTGAATAGGAATTAGTCTAGATAGACAGTTCGAGGCTCTATTCTCTTCTCCTTTCACATGTTCAATGATGTATTGATATTCTGCCAAACGTGATCTCCATCGTATCAATCGTGAAAAGGCATCTTTTACGTTGTGTAACCATATTAATACTTGATGATGCGTTTGGATTGTGAACTTTCTTTCCAATAAATATTGTCTCAATCTTTTGCAAGCCTAGACTATAGGGAACAGTTTCTTTTCTGTTGTAGTGTAATTGATCTCGGCTTTGTTCAATGTTCTTGATTCATAGCAACAAGGGTGTCCATTCTGGGATAGTAATGCTCCTGATCCATATTTAGATGAGTCTGTTGTTAATGTGAATTTCCCCTTGTAGTTTGGCAATCTTGAAACCGGTGCTGAGTATGATAATCATTTCATTTTATAGAAAGATTTTTGGCAACTTTTTGTCCAGTCAAAAGGTGTTTCCTTCTGTGTCAGAATTGAGAGCGGTTTACTAACTTGTGAGAAATTGTTTATGAACTTCCTATATTATCCTGCGAGTCCCAAACAAGTTTGAAATTAGGTGACATTCTGTGGTGATTTGAAATCACACACGGCTTGTATTTTTGCAGGGTTAGGTTTCAGAACGTCCCTGGTTATGAGATGTTCCAAGTATTCGATTTTCGGACGTAGATACTCGCACGTATCAGGCTCGAGCTTCAACCATATTTTCCTTCATCTTTTAAATAACCTTATTAAATTCTGATTATGCTCTTTCAAGGTTCACCCAAATACGACAATGTCATCGAGATAAACAAAACATTATTTTCCTACTAATCCTATCAAGGCATTGCCCATCATCTTTTGGAACGTTGCATGCCCATTTTTGAGCCCAAACGGTAATTTATTAAATTCAAAATGACCTTCAAATGTCGAAAAAGCCGTGTATTTTTTTGAAGCTCCACTTATTGGGATTTAGTGAAACCCTAAGCTGAGGTTGAAGACAGAAAAGAATTTCGCATCTCCTAATTGGTCTAAAATGTCCTCGATGATAGGTAATGGATACGCATCTTGTTCCAAGTCCTCGTTCATCTTTCGAAAATCGATGACTATGCGCCATTTTTTCTTGCCAGATGCGTCTTCCTTTCTTGGGACCACCCAAATCAGCGAATTGAAGGGTGAATTTTAATCTCGTATGACACCCTTTTCTTTCAAATCATGCATTTGTATTCTTATTTCTCCTTTGTGACATTGGGGAGGACGATAAGATTTGACATTTACTATTTTGCCGGTTTTCAAAATTATTTCATGTTCTACTATATCGTTACATGGAAAGGGGTCTCCTTTGAGGCTAAAAATGTCATTGTATCCTGCTATCATCTTCCATAAATACGGACGTTCCTTTTCTTCTATTTGGTCCAGTCTAGTTTTGTTTAATATATCTTGGATTCGTTTTGCCTGATATCCTTCTGAACTAGTAACACTGACTCTACTTACTTCTTTAATTTAATCTCTTTCTTCACACTCAAAACTGTTTGGTATTTTTAAGGTGGTTTTTCCATAGTTGCTGGTCAATGACCTGTGCGTAGGAACGTGGGGGGTGATCACCTATTATGCTAGATCTCACAGTGTTATGTGCGGGTGGCAGCTGTTGGCTAGTACACTGAACAACAGGATTTATGGGCTGAAGTTGAACACGCGGCTGCGAGTTAGTGTTAGACCACTGTGGGACGGAATTTGGTAGAACGCCGGGCGATCTGGATCTCTCCGGATCACCCGGTTTCTTTGTAGAAACTCTGCTACCTGGTTGTCGGGTTGCTCTGTAGTAATAGTCCGGAGTCCTGGATTTATTCCTCGGCTTGTAGAAATTCTGCTTCCTGGTTGTCGGGCTGCACCGTAGTAACAGTCCGGAGTCCTGCATTTATTCCTTGATATTAAACACCGTGATGATTTCCGTTTTCCAGATTGTCATCCAAAGATACGGTCGTTTGATCTATAAATTGCTCCGTAGAAACAAGATCGTGTACTCCTATCCTGGGAGGGTCGGCAATTTTGTAACGGGTCAGAAAAATAACTTGTAAATACTTTTTATTATGCCTAAACTATACTGTAGGATTTTTGTAACACAAAACGTAAACACTGAAAGCGAATGAAGGGAAGTGCGTAACATGCGAACTGATGAAATTATTCGCTTGTGATACAGCCAGCTTTGTTAGTGCGGTGCTGGACGAGTTTGCTGGCTTTGGAGTGCCACTCTCTGTACACCTTCGTCTCCTGGTCCTGGAACGAAATTCTCGGAATGACATAATGCAGACTGACCTATTAGAGACTTTCAGTGTAATAATTTGTTGTTTACATTATAACAACAAATAATGTTGATAAACGACGTTTTGTCTTTTGTGTTAATTTTTTTCGTGGATGCAGACCAGAAGATAAGTAATTCCTCTACATTATCGATCATGTTATCGACTACATTTGTGGGAGAATTGCCATCCAAGCATTTGTCAGCTATTTTTTTGGTTGCTCTTGCCCCGATGGTGACGCCTCAGCTATTTTCTAAATTCAATATATTTTGGACTTTAATTAAGTTTCATTTTGATAAGTGTGTGATGGAATAATGTTCGGCCTATCAAAATATGAAGTTTCCATGCTGTAAGTATTTCAATTGATGTTAAAAACGTTATATTCCTGCCAGCGAGTCTTCTATCCTTTTATTTCCTGATCTGTTTTCTGCATAAGTTTTCTTTTATAACGTACATTTAAAGGATTCGAGTTTATAGCGCAATTTTTCTAATGAAATGGATTTTCTGATAAAAAGGAGAATTAAAATCATGAGAGAATAGCAATGTTATTTGCAAAGTCGCTCTTACCCCACCGGTCAGTCCGGCCCCGGTATTTAACCTTCCTTATCGCTAGCACCTATGCTTTCAACTTCAATTAGCCCTTCGTTATCCACATTTTCCAGAGTTGTTCTACTTTCATTTTGATGGTAGATATTTTTGCACTCGAAAGCAATTTGTCAACAGATTTTGAGCGTTTTTGGTCTGCCATAGTCTATTTCGTTATTCTTGTAGCTAGATGCGTATACTTAAGTAAAGAGAGACGATGATGTTTTCTTCTTACACGTTGCCCACGTTTCTCTGCCAAAGATGAAGGCGCATTGCATCTCTGTTCATGTGGTATGTCCATTTCAATCGCCTTCTTGATAAGTGAATTGCTTCGGCCGCTGGTTGAATCAGACCATCGGCCCATGGAGGATGTGGTGGTACTGGATCATCTTGAGGTTGCGCAGCAATATTAATGACACGATGATGTTGTATTGCTTCACTAGTCGCCGCTTGATCTCGTGGTGCAGCTTCCTCTAACTGATGTTCATCATCGACGTTTTCTCCGCTGAATTAAACGTTCGATTAATCTGCATTGCTCGGTCTTCTGAGATAAGTAGGTTATTGTTGATGTCCTTGACCTTAACGATAGGATTTCTTACTGCAACTCTCTGTATATGAGGATACTTCGTAGCGAACCTAATGCTAAAATTGTACCCCTTTTCCTATCAAGCCAAGTCTATTTTGGGGTAAGCGTAACTCGTGTAGTATGTACCTTTATGTCCACTGATTCACGCGGATAACGGAAATTTCTCAGTGTAGATTGAAAAATTATGCACAAATCCATATTTGCGCCGATTTTTCATCGCCGTCCGGCAGCTTCTAAGGATGTTGAGTACCCAACACATGTATATCGCACAAACAAGCAACGTCCGAGCTTGACGCCCAGCAGTGGGGGCCCCATTTTTCTTGGAACTTTTACCCCTAACCGCCCATGGACCAGCTTATACGGAGGCTGGACTGTACCTACCATCGCAATAGAAAATGGTTTCGGAAAAGGTTTACTTGCTCGTACTTGGTATCATACCAATCCTAGATGAAAGGCTTAGTGTAGCCATGAATATTTAGAAGGCTTTAGACCACAAAGCTGTTAAAGGGTGGGATTAAAATTAGGGCCCAGAAGAAAAACTCGGAAAGAAGTGCTCGGTTTCCGATTTAAAAATATTAGACTTTGGCAGCCTTGCGCCACATCTAAATATTAATTGAAAATTTCAAAAGAAACTATGCTATATTATTTCTTCAATAGGAATGCAATGATGCATAAACATTTTGCAGGATACATCATCAACAGACCAATTGGTTCGATATTAATCCCGAGTCAGTCATAGATTTCTCCTTTTGTATCATCCAGGTGACGAAATTCAGCTGCAAGGCGATTCGAAATGAAAAACTACAGGTTAAGAATCTTGCTCAAGAAGGAGTATGGTCGACTCCTCGAAGACGAAGCCGTTGTAGGATCTCTTGAAGCCCTGGACATCTACGATGAACTCCGCCTTGCCGTCAAATAATTCTTTCTAGCTAGAGACAGCTCGTTCATGCCCTATTTTCATCTCACCCACCCACCCTTTCCTACCACCTTAATTTTACATTAATTTATTTATTCCACCACTAATTGACTGAAACTGAATTAGACGGTCATGTGTAATGAGGCAAGAGGCTACTGTATTAGCTTGAAAATTAGTGCTGGATTCAAATTCTAAACGTACGAGGGATGTCCAAGAAGTAAGAGTACGGTAAACGTACCAGTTTGTGAACGCGTAAGATTTCATAAATG
Organism: Melikaiella ostensackeni; assembly: GCA_032362435.1. Taxonomy (NCBI): domain Eukaryota; kingdom Metazoa; phylum Arthropoda; class Insecta; order Hymenoptera; family Cynipidae; genus Melikaiella; species Melikaiella ostensackeni. The sequence goes on from JAUMHM010013912.1 coordinate 10,265, forward strand.
ATTGATCGGGAATAAAATAAATTTAATGCGTATTTGAGATGTGAAATGAATTTTCATGTGATACGTGTTCATTGTAGTTGTAAGAAATATTTTCATATGCTTCTTTGAAGGATTTTATTATTTAATGTGAATTTTTTTCGCAAGCTAGGTCGCTGCATAAGTTTGCGAACGCTTAATTTCATTTCGAATTACTTTGTGAACTACGACTCATATCAACTTGCCAGTCGTAATTATCTATTATCACATACGTACATAACATTTTTTCGAGTATATTAAAAAGTTCATTGAGGTAGTCTACTTTTATCGACTTTTCGAGGTTATAATCTATAAAAAAAATTTCTGACAATCAAAGAATCGTTAATTAACTAATGAGCTGCTGAGTGAACTTCACAACAGAGATTAAACACGGTAAAATAAATTTTTTCACATTAATGTGCACAAACTGCTAATGCGCGTACTTTATGTATCAGTTTGCTGAGGGCTGTATTCAACAACAAATAATGAGATATCAAGACTTTTCAGCGACATTTCTGTGAAATATAAACATCCTTGATTCATTCAGACGTTTTTTCCTATCTTACCTTGTCTTTTGTGCGTTTCTCATGGATAAACGTGATTCAACTGTCAAAACAATTTCTAGTAAGATGGAGGCGATACCATTGCCACTACTAAGCTGACGGTGACAGTCACATCAGAAACAACGATTTATTCTTAAAATATTCAAAATTCATACCGACAATTCTTATCAATTTGGATGCTTATTCTTTTAGGATAATGTTTTTAATGATTATCGTGAGGTATTTCATCATTTGCTACATCAATGGATGAAAATATGAACAAGCGTTCACAAACTGATACGCGTTTACAAACTGGTGCGTTTACCTTACCCGATTTTTCTAGTTAAAAAAAAATGGATTTGAAAAAAAATTACAGGGTTCTGTTCGTATATATGTCAACTTTTTTTCTACATAGTCGCCTTCACGTTCCATGCAGGTAGTGAGCCATGGCACAAGTTTTTTGTCAGAAGAGCAAGCGGGATGGTTCAAAACATGCCAACCGAATGAATCCAAAAGTGCCTTGGTGGCCAAGGCTGTGTATGGACGAGCGTTGTCATGGAACAAGCACACTCCCTTCGTTAACATTCCCCTTCGCTTGTTTTAAATCGCCCTCTTGAGGTTTTTTAGGGTCTCACATTATCTTTCTGTGTGGATGGTCTCCCCCTGCGGCAGAAATTCGATCAACATGATCTCCTTTCGATCCCAAAACACAGAAGCCATGATTTTTCTGCTCGAAATTGAAGTTGATAATTTTTTGGCGGATAGGGAATTGGTGTGACGCCACTGTGACATCTGGCTGCCTTCTTTAAATTCCCGATACCACTGAAAAATGTTCGTTCGAATCATAAAACCTTCACCATGAACAGCTTGCATTCGTTGGAAATTTTCAACAGGTGTTTTTTCCTTCTGCGTGAAGGAACTGGATGAACTGCGCACTGAGCACTTGGCGGGATTTCTTATTGACATGTTTCACGCAAAGTGACATTACGGGGTTAATTTATGTATGACCGAGGTCTCTCTGTGCTCGTTGTGCTCAGGAGAATCCCCTCTACTCTCAATGTTGTCAAAATTGGTGAAAAAAATTCCCACAGCCCAAAATGACAACAGTACTCTAACTTTTTTGGCAACCCTCGTACATCCTTACTCCCTACCATTCTCTATCCCTAACTTGCATACCACATTCAAACCTCCTTTTGCAACTCTCTTTCTCCCACTTCGAACGTCCCACATTACCTCTCCTCTCCCTGTCTATGAACTATCGGGTACACGCTTGTACAATCCTGCTTCCCTCTCACTTCTAAGTTTCTCTTCAAAAATCCAGGATCTTTTGAGTTGCTTTACCTCCATTTTCTCTCGTCCTATTTCTTTCGTCAGCATATAACCTGGACACCTACAGCGCACCTCCATGACCCATCTCAGAAATCTCTCATGCAGACTCTCTTCTTCCCTATACCTCACACTTGTTCCATTAACTTACTCGCACATTCTAGACTTCTTTTCACCTGCAACTCGTTTCCTCCTACTGCCTCGAACCAAAAACCTAGACAGCTGAAATCCTCCGCTACCTACACCACATCGCTATTTATCTTCCACTCCTTCTCTACTTCACACTTTCTATTTCTAAAACACATTACTTTAGTCTTACTCACGTTCACCCTCAAATTTTTCTCTCTCACATATTCTTCAAACGCGCTCATCATCAGATTCATCCCTCTTTCATCATCCGTTACTGGAACTAAATCGTCTACATATGCTAGTGAGTACAGTTTGCTTGTTACCAATATTCTCCCCCATTTTCCTCTTCTCTCCATCTTCTCCAAGTCTGCTTATAGGACGCTAAACAGAAGAGGACTCAACGGGCACCATTGCTTAAGTCCTCCTCCTGTCTGGATTCTTTCTCTATCTTCTCTCCTACTTTCACCCTCATCTTAGTTTCCACAAATATCTCTTTCACGCTCTCTATCAAACATTCTGCTACTCCTGTCCCTTACACAGCCGTCCATAGCACCCTCCTGTTCACGGAGTCAAATGCTGCTTTGAATTTCAAAAACAGTGTAACTAGTTTCCCTTCCCACTGCCCCAAGCTCCTATTAACTAGGAAATTGAGCACGTATATGTTATTTGTAGTCCCCACCCCTTTCCCAAAACCCGTTTGGTTATGTAGCATACTTCTCTTTCCGTCCACCTGTTTGTTTGCCTCTTCCTAAGCACTTCTGCGTAAATATTATAGCCAAATGACATGAGTGTGATACTTTTCTTCCCCTTGATCCGTACACGCATACAATAGCCACACCCACTTTTCCTACTTTCATTTTTCTTACCATTGTTTCATCATTTTCCTCCGTATTCTTTTCCCTTTTTTCCTCTACCACCATTTCCCTTCTCTCCCCTGGCAACTGCCACCCATACCTCTTCCTTTCACGTGATCATTCCTTGCTGCCTGCATCTTCTACACATATCCTTCCGGTAAAGTTTTTTTCATACTTCACCGCTCCTTCTCATCTACCCACGTTTCACTCATCATTACCACATTCCACTTTTGCAATTCACTCCAGAATCCTTTGTCCTTGTTTTTCAACCTTGACACATTCCAAGATGCTTCTTTCACGTCTCTGTTTTTGCATTTTTCCACTTTCTTCCCTGCATTAAATTTCTCTTGTCGTTCATAAACCCCACCGTAGTTTATGTTTTCTCATTACCCTCGTTTTTTTTCTTTCATTCACTTTCCGTTTCCTGCCCTCCCTCAGGTCTTCTACTTTATCGTTTCAAATCTAGACCGCTCCTTTTACCCATATCCTGTCTCTTCCAATCCTTATCCTACTTCCTGTATTTCTATAACCTCATACCTCCCCTCCTCGCTCCTTGCTTTCTCTGAAAACACGATGCTTTCTTTTCCTTCTTCTCTTCTAGTCACTCCATGCCTTCCACTGTCACTTTTGCATTAATTTTTTTCGCTTCTCCACTACCTCTCACCTTTCTCACCTTATGCTCTGTAATTTTTTCTAGTTTGCTCACTCTCTTTTCCAACGCATTCATTTCCCTTTTTGTTTCCTCTTACATTCTCTCTCTGCCTGTTCTCTATTCTCTTCAATTTACTCCAAACCTTCTCCTCCTCTCCATTCCATAATTCATCCAATTTTTCCGATTTCCGTCTTACTTCGCTTACCTGCGCCTTTAGATCCCTCCCTTGCCTCTTTATATCATCTATCCTCTTTCAAGTTTTCTTCCTGAATCATTTTATAAGAGCGCTTAATTTAGTGAACATAACGCCCACTGGTGTCAAATCTTAGACCACAAACTACCGGCATGACGCTCCTCTTCATCCATCGATCTAGCTTGAACCCTGACTCATAACCTCCATTGCAATTCGATTTCTTTCGCACCTGAAAAACTTAGTCAAGAGACTTACCCCCTTGTTCCACTTACTCTTTTTATTTATGCACGCTCTTGATCCTTTAAGCCACACACCGTAACTACTCCAACCCCTGACAGAACACCCTGTTTCTCACAGCACACAACTTAAACTCAAAAACAACTCTCATTAACTTTTCTATTTTCCCAGTCACATAACAACTTACCACCACTCACTCACACTTGCACTTTCACACCAGGCTTCCTCACCCACAACACCCTCACTGTACTCACTTAATTCCTTCCTTTTCACTGGCCAAGAATGATAGCACTCGAAAACACGTGTAACCTCTATCGGTACTGGAACGAAGCAGTTTTTTTCCATAATAAGAATTTTGAAAATTAGCATGCATTTCATACAATAAAGCAAACTGATTTTGGTCAGAGCATAAATTCAAATTACCGTATGGATAATATTGAGAATTCAAAAAGAATTTCACATATGTGATGCTACAGTGGTCGAAGAAATTGGCAATTTTTTTCGCCGATCAATGATTTTGAGGTGTCAGGCGACGGTTCTTGGAAAAGACGGGGATTCAAGTCATTATATGGCGTGACAACGCTCATCGGTTATTACAGTGGCAAAGTGATTGACTTGATAGTAACATATACTTACTGTCAAGCGTGTATTTTATGGAAAAACAAGCAAAATACCGAGGAATGAGATGAATGGTATACGGAGCACGTGGAAGTGTGCTCAAATAGTCACGAGGGCTTTTCAGGAAAGATGGAGATTTCTGCAGTCACGGAGATGTTTTTGCGATCTAACGAAAAGTACGAAGTGAAGTATGGTAATTACATTGGAGATGGGGATTCTGTAACATTTAGAGCAATATTGTATGTGGAACCATATGGTAAGAAATTCCCAGTCACAAGAAGTGAGTGCATCGGACACGCTGAAAGAAGAGTGGGTACTCGGTCCCGAAATACTCAAAAAGTGAATAAGCTTGGAGGTAGAGGAAAGTTGACTGAAGCTCTGATACAGAAACTTCAAACTTACTATGGATTAGCTATCAGAGGAAACGTGAACAGTGTGAATGATATGAAAAATGCCATAATGGCTAGTACTACCATTTGTGCTCAACTGATGAAAATCCAGAACACAAGCTTTGTCCTACGGAAGAAGATAGTTGGTGCAAGTGGAAAAAAGCTGAAGCTGTCGGAGAGGATCCCGCCAAATCGCAGCACCCTCAACCTCTTCACCCTGATGTGCAGAAGCATCTCCTTTTAATTTTCCAAGGTTTATCGAAGGATGATTCGCTGCAGAGATGTTTAGGTGGTCATACACAGAACGCAAACGAGAGCTTCAACTCTACCATCTGGCGTTGAATTGGAGGATTTTCTTCGGTATTGCATATCATGCAAAAGTTTGGACCGACTATTGGGGAGCAAGCAAATAATTTTGCCATGAACTCCGATCAGCAACGAATTGAGCGGCAAGAGAAGCGCAGCTCCTTGACGACAAAAGAGGCCGGTTAATCACGCAGAGAAGAGATGGATGGGCAAAATGAGTAAGACGAGAAAGCTGAAGGACTATTATATGGTGCTGGAATAGCTGACTAGTCGATGAGTCACAGAATCATACGTTTTTCCCTTGCCGAAATTTTAAACGCGATTATCTCTAAACTTTTTTTTTCAATGAGTTGAAAATCGGCGTACACGATAACTCAAAAAATATCTAAACGATCAAGCTCATATTTGGCACACGTTTTCAAGATACTTATGGCCAATCGATTACCTTAAGACCAACTGAAATGATCAAAATAAGCATGTTTTTGGCTGGGTCAAAGTTTGAATTTTTTCCGAAAAAATCAACTTTTTTGTTCTAAGGCCTCTCCTTTAGCCAATTATCATTATTTTTCCAATTCTATTGGTTCATAAAGTTACCACATGTATATATTGATCAATTTTTTTGCGCAGACTGTTTCAGATAAGCTACGAGGTACTGGAGTGTACACCGTAAAAGGACGAGCTCCAAAAAACTTGCATACTGATCAAGACAAAGAGTTTTACAACTCACAATTTAAAACTTTAATGCAACAGTACAAGATCAAAGTGTACTCAACTCACAGTAATTTAAAAGCGTCCATCGTCGAACGATTGAATCATACACTTAGAAACAAGATGTGACCGCAATTCAGCTGAAGAGGTTAAACCTGAAGACGAAAAGCTACTGCTTCATCATTTCATTTCAGACGAGAAAATACCTACAAGAGAATCAAAATTCAAAGTTGGTAACAGAGTTCAAGTTAGCAAAAATAAGAATGTTTTTGAAAAAGGATATACACCTAACTGGGGACAGAAATATTAACTACTGATCACGTTATGCCTACCAGGCCAGTAACGTATAAACTAAAAGATTATCAGAAATAACGACTCACTGGTGGCACCGGTGGATATGTTCAATATTGTTTAATAAAACATAAGAAATGTTTATTTCAAATGACTTGGGTACGATAATTCACATAATAGTTGGATAGATAAGTCAGACTTTTAGTCCATTTCCAGTGAATAATTAATTTAGTTCAATTAACGTCAAAGTAACGTTAAGGTATCATTAATCTAAAGTTGAGTTAATGTTAAACTATACTTATTATTAAACAAGAGTTACATTAATTTTAAGCTGACCTATGCATTGACTATATGTGAACGGTTGTTCGAACAAATAAAACAGTTAATTAACATAAAATTGTTGTTTAATAATAAAAATCCCATCAATATATTTACAATTTTCACTTACGATATTAGCTAACGTACTACATACAATCTATATTCACACATACCCTATTTAAAATATAAAATCTATCCAAACACGCATGCGCACACACACCTACACAATATTTACAATAAATCTATTTAATATTCACATCCATACTCTTAGCCTATAATTCCTTAACTGTATCGTGTCCTCATGCCAGTGTATCTGTACTCTCTGGCAATAGATACCTCTTGTTGTTGTAGGGACTTAGTGCTATCTTACATTATTCGACAGTTTTGACGTTGTGTAATCGCGATCGAATACGATATACGAGGTGTGACAATTAAGTAATGAGACTGATTTAATTGCCGCGTTTGTGGTAAGCCTGGGGCCCTCAAATTT
>JAUMHM010013939.1:0-17328 GCA_032362435.1 Melikaiella ostensackeni
TTTCTAATGTAAAAAAGAATAAATCATTTTCATAAACGAAATTCATTCCTAATTTATGCTGTACTTATTGAAATATAGTATATATCAATTTTCAAATGATTTGAATAAAAATCTTATTTCTGAGATATCTTGAAAAAGGGATCGGATCAGATTTTGGGAGGGTGATTCTCTAGCATCTATAATCATTACGAAGAGATCCCCTCAGTTTTTTTAGCTACATATCAGGCAAACTTTTTTTCCGTATATAGATACCGTGTATATATGCAAACGGTCTTCAATTTTTGTCCGGCGTGCAAATTTTTTTGGAAATTCGAGTAAATTCAATTTACAAGAGATTTATCAAAGCGTATTTTTGAATATTAAATTGTTTCTATTTTTTCAAAAGTAAAGTGAACGGAACACCATGTTTTCGAAGAGAAAAATTGTTCTCTGCTTACGACAGACTTGCCTATGATCGATATCAAGTTGATTTTAATGCAGGGACATTTCAAAAACATAAATAATTGATGAAATGATTGACTTTCATGTTACAAACAATGTAATTTAGCAAATACGCAAACTGGGTGCTTGACGGTAGCAAATTCTTTTTTCTTCTGAAAGTACGACAGATTGACAGAGGTATATTAGAAATGTTTAAAAACTAAATTAATGTTATGAGTGGTCATTGTTATAAGCAATTTGATAAAAAATAATAAAAAATTCTTTTACATTCATGGATAAGAATGGCTTTACTGCCTGTATAGTCTACTGTACATCAAGAAAGGTTCCTGGTTAATTTATTATCACAAAGTAACAATTTCCATTGTTATAAGCAAATTAAATGCAGAAAACCGATATTTTACACTTTCACGTAGAATTTTTTTTTGCATTGTATCTAATCCAAATATCCTCAGAGAATATAGTAATCTGCAAATTTTTTTTATGCATTAACATTTAATATTTCTTCAAACAAATTATATAGAGAAAACCAAAATTTCGGCATTTCTTGCAAAACATTTTCTTTCTCTAATATACAGATTATAGCATATCGAGGAAGGTGTCGCATCATGTATGAAGATCTCAGAACAACAATCGCTATTGTTATGAACAAATGAAATTATTTCGATCCAGTATTTGACTCATATGTCATGTTATTGATCAAGGTCAAACATCGAAGAACATCAATGGCATAAGTATCAACAAAGAAGAAAACACACGCCATTCATTGTGTGTGAAGAAATAATCTTTTTGCGAAATTGAAAGATTTTGGAGTCGCTGTCAAAAAAATTCTACGTGAAAGTTCCAAATATCGGTTTTTATCCATCCAATTGGTTTGTACCAATTGATATTATTATTTTGTGATGATAAATCAATCAGGAACCTTCCTTGATGTACAGTAAACTATATAGGCAGTAATACCATTTTTATCTACGAAAATAAACGAGTTTTTTGTTATTGCTTATCAGAATTGCTTACAACAAAGGTAGTTGTTTTTAAAGGTGAGTTTTAAGTAACAAAAATGATAATAAGCACATCATAAATCAAATGAGCTTTGTAGTGCAGATATAATGGTTATAAAAAATGGAAATTGATATTTTGCTATTATAATTGTTTATAAAAATAATAATTATTAACATTTTCATATTGAAATTACTCTCGCGTTATAAATGCCCAGTTCATATTCATTAGTCAATGTAAAAATAGAATTCAAGTTGCGATTACTTTAAATTAAATTCCTAATATACCAATGATACTCATAAGTTTGAAACATTTCAGGTAGTGCTCGACATAAAAACCAATTTTACTTCAGAATTCCGTTTCAAATTTTAATGTATGGGACAAGAGGAAATAAAAATTAGACATAAAGGTATTCATCGACATTTTTTATACCACGTTTAACTTTGTGTGAAGTACTAATATTCCAAAAGTGTGAAGTTGATGGATATTCTTTTTGTGATTTCTGCTATAATTATGAGAATTTTCTTTATTTCTGTCATTTTATAATGAACTGGTTCATGATTTAATACACGAGTTACATAACTAAAAAGACTAAATATTATTATATGTGCTTATGTCCTGTGATTATCTCTGGCCCCTATAATGTATCTTTGTGCATTTTAATTTGAAAGATGTATTTCTTTCAGGTCTCAACCTACAAAGTTGATTTTGCAGATATTTTTATTGCTATTTTCGTAAGCAACGCATGAAATTACATCGATTCACGAGGTTTTAAAAATGTCGGTTGTATGCCCATTTGTAGCCTCACTACGGCACTTTTCGGAAACTATATACAATTCGTGTCTAAGTTTCACCCATACAACTTTTTTTTACTTATTTTTCATTAGGTCTGAAATGATTCATGCAAATTAGTCAATAATTGTCTGAGACATCTATTATCATACATGGTTGACAAATTTTATCCAAATCGCACTGATTTGCAGTTTGTCCACGTACAAAGTGTTATTATAAATTAGATATATGCCGACAAGATATTTCAAGAGTGTTTCCGCGCTTCCAATTTCAACTATTTGAACTATTTTTTCTCTTAAATAACACACCAGAAAAAAGCGCTCTGAGTTGAGTTTCGAATTTGATATTTCAAAAATTATTTGATCTGAAATTACGACAAGAATTCAATTTTCTAGTCTACATATAAAACTTGAAGTAATTATGGAAGCTGTTGATATAAAATCTGAGTCAGATGATAACCTTGAGGGTATACAAACATGAGGCTTTTTATTGAATTTTATAATTACGAGATAGCTATAAAACACTCGAGACAGTTTTTTCTAAGTCTTATTCCAATGTCTGAAATGAGCCCTGATTTAATACTCCGTTTTTACCGTGAATAATAGCTATTGAAGAAGTTATGATATATAATAACCATTTTTCTACGAAGAATTACTTTTCAATTTGAAAAATTTTTCAGCAATAAATTGGGTTTTGGGATGACGCAACTGTTCATCCACATTCTCTTAGGAAATATATGAAGATTATTAATTATGACTCTTCAAGATGTAGAATATTTTGTAATAAGGGGCCGTCCATATACCACGTGGACACTTTTTTGGTGGGATGAGTCTGTACAAAAGTCCACTTGGACATGCGTTTGCCTAAACCTGCGACCTCTTTCCCAGAAAAACATGAAAAATTGAGAATATGCTCACGAATTTTTGTTTGTACAGCGTACTTTGTATCCTTAAACTTATGTTTTCAAGAAAAACCGAATTTTCAGCCAATTCACAGCTCTTTTCCATCAACCAATCAACATAAGTCCACGTTTGTCCACAAGGGGGGGAGGATGATCGAAAAGTGGTAAAAAATTGTCCACGTGGTATATGAGAGTTCCCTAAGTATTTTTACAAGGTTATACGCTAATTTGTATATGATAATAATCTAGAGTATTTACACTTCGTGGCACATGCGTCAAATATAACTGACGAAGTATCGTGTCATTTTATTTTACAACATTTCACTAATCTTTCCGCTACACAATGATGAATAATTATGTCCCTCTTATAGGTACATAATACCATAAGTCTGTACTATTCTTACGTAATCGTCTGGGCAAATCAAATTTATGAGATACGAATATCACAGGAAAGTAAGTTCCCCACTCCAATTCATTATGCAAATATTTGATATAATTTAGAATGACGAGAGAGATAGCTTATTGTATATAAGCGTTTGTAAAATCTTGCAAAGAATATTCATTCGGACGGACAACCAGTATTTGTAATAATGAAGATCCTTGCTGGAACGCTGTTCATCGCCTTGGCTGTTTTCCCTTATTCTGTTGGTAAGTAGAAAATAATGTAATCCGCCCTGTTTTTGGAGAATAATGTTCACTCAGAAACGGGTGAAACCGAGAAAATCGACGAAAACAGTTTGATACTCTTTTCGCCCAGTACGCTTATTTAAAGAAATTTTAAAGAAAAAAAAAACTTTTTATGAATAATCTGACTACGACCTATTCGATTATAACAAAAGAAATTTGTTTAAATGTTAAATAGTAGTCAAAAGTTGACTCAAACATACGAATTCGGAATCCGGAAAACGTTCGCGATAGTTTTGAAGCTTACACTTCCAACAAATAAATTTATTTTGAAATATATTAGCTATGAAAGAAAAATTTTTGAATTCAGTGATCTTTTAATCTGAAAAATTTTACAACTAAGTAAACAGTTTTAATAATTGTTTTTAAATTAATGATTTATATTAATCTGGTTACGGCGATTCTCGAAATAGAAACTTTTTTTTTGGCTCCTTAATATTACGGAAAACGCCGTTAACTTGTTACGGTGCTTTTCCAAATTATTTCAACGCCAAAAAGCCACCGAATAATTTAAAAAATGCCGTTATTTCCGAGTTGACGGTATTTTTGTCAGTTTTTTTGTCACGTATTTGGCCGTCTATTCTCTAACTCACAAATTTACAGTCCACTTTCTCATGTTATAGGTGTTGTTGCGATAATTATGTGATATCAATCTTTTTATATAATATTAATAATTTTCGAAACTGGATTCCATATTTAGGTGTATCTTTCTTTCACGATTTTATTTATATAAAAAACTCAATTTTCGATTTTTTTTGAGTCAACAGTGTTCTTCAAAAACAGGACAGTTATATCACATCTATAATTTTACCTATAATTCTAAGCTTCTCGTATGAAAAAAAATATTAGAAACTCAAACTCTAAAGTTTGCAACTGCTTAAGAATAACCAACTATGCACTTGCCCATTTTTTGTATTTCAATAAAGTTTAGAGCGTTACACAATCGCGTTCTTTTATTGCAATTTATGATTATTTTTTCATTAAACGACGAACAGGACAACATTTCTGATACGAAGCTTAAATATTTAAAAAAATTTCTACAAAAACACTTTTCACTTTTTGGTGATATCTATATCTTGCATCGTTCGCGAGAGAAACCTGTCTAATTTAATGCTCCGAGATAGAACACGGACGACATTGATTCAGATAAAAAAAATGTAAATGCAAATTGATAAAAATTCAAAATACATTACAAAGTCCACATTTCAAAGTTTTCAATGTACATGGTGCAAGTAATATTTTTTCTCAAATTTCTGTAGTAGAAGAATGTTATCATATTTGGCTTAGGAGACTCCCTGAATTTGAGTTAGTGAAATTTCACTAATTACAACTCAAATTCTGCTTATTCAATCAGGGAAAAGAGAGTCACTAAGGATTAGCAGAAAATTACCAGTTCGATGGTAGGAAGCTACTAATTGCTTAGTAGAAATATATAAATTTATTTGGGACGGTATATATGAAATAGAAAAAGTTTATAGAAATTAGAAGGTAATTAACTTTTTTCAAAACTAGAAAAAATATGATAACAAGGAGTTTTAAGAAAGACATTTCTAGTTCATTTCGCAAAAAAAAAAATTAAACCTATTCAGGAAAAAATGGTCGAAACGTGCATTTGTTTACAAAAATTGTTCAAATAATTGGTAAATAGCGGCTATTCTTAACATATTGTAATCGCAAATTAATATCTGCGATATCCTATACAAAAGCTATGGATGTAAAATAGCTATAATCATTTCGAATCACGAAAAAATTACTCTTGTTCACTCATTTGTTTATAACATTGAAAACAATTTTTATTCTTACTCAAACCCGCTGAAATTTTTTTCGAAATTAGTTATTAGATTGATTTATGGCCTGTTTTAATGAATTTCAAAGTCCTAACAAAAATGATATCACTAAAAAGTGAGACAAAAACCAGTTCAAAGTTTGTTATTATATAACAAATTTTTCTTCAGTCGAAGTAAAATATTCGAAGTTATTCGTTATGTCTGGAAGACCTCTGGTCATTGCCAAACAAAAAACATCCAAATCTCTCAAGAATTGAATTGTCAGGCGATTTTTGTCCAAAAAAGTTATTCCCCCCGTGCGTCCGGGGTCCTTTAATGTACTTTAATTTACATGCGTAGAAGAAATTTCAGATTTTATTGAATAATTTTGCAGCACAAAATTCTAGAAATAATATCATTTAGATTTTTCAAATAAAATTAAGATATACCTTTATTACCTTCTTCCTGAAATCTTTTGTCACACTTCTCTTCCACTTGCTTTTTTTCGGCCTACTTGAAATTCTTACATATTTCACGAACTTAAAAATAAATAAAAATATCCATCCATAATGTCTTACAGTATAATAGAACAAAAAATATGTATTAAATTTGATCTAATAAATCCGAGAGCCACCTACACAGTCCGAAAATATTTGAATCATCCAGGCCTTTTCATAGCGAAAATTTCAAAACGAAGTAAAGTGTAAAAAAATTTGCGAAGGGAAAATTTCCCGCTTCTTAATTGAATTCTAATTTACTGGAAACAAAGAAAAGTAAAAAAAAATAAAGCAGTCGATTTTCTATCAATTGGGGGCAAGAGGCAGGTTTTGAAATGTTCAAATATCATTAAAAAGTCGCGTCCTTTATAGGCGAGTACAGGCGAGAGTACAGGCGAACGCTGAGGAGCGCTTTTAATCATAGATGGCGATGCGTGCTTTCTTATATAATGGATATTTTCGTCAATTTTCAATGAATCAATCTAAAAATTTCCATAAATCTTGCTTTGATAGTGTCGAACAAATGCCTCGCTGGAAGTTCTCTCAGCTCTGAAGTTTCCTTAATATTTTTCTTCGTGGAAAACATTTTCACTCAATCTAGACACCTTAAGGTCCTTTTATCGTAAAAAAAAGAGCAATATTTTAATTTTAGATATTTTCTGGTAATTCAAAGTCAATGAAAATTATTTTAATGTCAACCTTCTGTGTATATTATTGTTGCGATAGATTGAAAGTACCTTTCCGACAACATCTATGTCACATTTCATAGTCATATAGACGAGAAAATTGATATAACTTTAAGAAAATAAAGAAAAAGTCGATTTTTTGAAGATTTATATCAATTTTAAGATAGTTCAGGAAGCGCAGAAAATATTTCAGTAGCATTATTGCTGCACAGATATAAATTCAATTGCACCGAGCTATTTCTTCCGGTAACTTACATCTCATAAACAAAATTTTTGGTTTTTATATAAAAAGAAGTATGTCGCTTTGAGTGCTTTTTGACTATATGTATGATGCGGAGACAGAAGAAGTTCTTTTTTCAAATGAAAATTAAGGGAAGTATTTTTGGCTCCCAAAAGAGTGTTGTTATACCTATCAGGAGTGCACATGAAAATTTTTATTTCTTTCAGGTCGATATCAAGTCACATGCGGCATGTCTCCCTTGCGGCATGTCTCTCTTGCGGCATAATTTTAAGACCACCATAATATATAGACCTAGTTTTATGAGAATCATAATCAATTCCAAAATTCAATATCGGTGACCTTAGGAACCATCGCGTGGCACGTATTAATCGTTTTTAATTTTTAAGTCTTGATACCAAATTCGAAGTTAGCGACCTCAAAGACCTCCTCATTTTTTGCCGGTGTCCTTCATGCTGCTGTGTGTTTCATCAATTTAATGACGTCATTCAAAAGATGAAATATCTACTACCAAATATGCAACAAGAAAGAATAAAAAGCTTTGCCATGTGACTTTAAAAGGCTTAACTGAAAAGTCTCGAGCGCCTTCGATGACGTTGGTTTTTGATACATAATTTCGCAGAAACCGAAAATCTGCAGAAATTTACAGGCCTGTTTTTTCTGAGAGTCTTATGATAAACGGAATTTGGCACGTACTATATTTGTACAAGGTTGTACGAAAATTTATAACTATTCTCTTATCTCTTTGTGACGCGTAAGTCAAATAGCACCAAGTTTGCCTCAGAATTATAGAACACAAATATCCATTTCAGTTGTAGGTTCGGGGAATTCATTGGAAACTCAATATTCAAATATAAAAAAAATGTATGATACTTTTGAAATTGAGAGAAAAAATTAGTTGCGATCACTCTTCAGAATGTTATGACTGCCATATCTTGGACAATTTTGTGGATATGCACAAGATTCTTGTGGCGCGTATGAGTACGTTTGAGCTTGTACCGAAAATACTGCAGAAAGTTTTAAGATTGAACAATTTTTCTTCTACTGTCACTACTTCGACAAGTGTTAAAACCTTCGTATCGTAGACAATTTCCAAGATTCGCAAAATTTTTTTGTGGCGAATATGAGCGCATTTGTAGACGAATACGTATTGAAGCACGTTCGAAGTTTTAGCGGATAACAAAATTTTCGCTTGATGGCGCGTATTGGCGCACTTGAGGTTCTTCAAGTTCATGCAATTTAAAATTCGCAATTTAAAATTCATGCAATTTAAAATAAAATGGCTATTATTCTTAGAGTTTCGTGGCGCAAAATTTGTTATTGATGGTGCATATGAGCGCATTTGCGGCGCAATTTGGTGAGCTAAAAAAGTTTTAAGACTATGACTGGGGGGTGGCTGGTGCAACTGACCTTGATTGCAGAGAATGATGAGCAGACTGGATATCAGCATGACGAGTTTGAGTTTTGAGATAAACGTGAATGAAACAAAAATTATTGTGTTTGAAAGAAGGGGTGAGGAAACGGTCTGCAACATTGTCTTAAATGAAGGGATGATAGAACGAATTAATAATTTTGTGTACATTGGAAGTTCATTTACTGCTGAAGGAAAGACAGGAGCAGAGATATACAGAAATGTGAACGATGGTGGGAAGATTATCAGTAGTGTACGGTCTATTACTAGTAGTAAAAATGTTACGAATAAAGCTAAAATTGCGATATATATATCGATGCTTGCACTCACTGTGCTGTATAGTAGTGAGACCTGGACATATGAAGAAAAGGATAGGAGTAAAGCGAACGCGGTCGGCAAGCAATTTTTGCGGAATATGTGCGATGAAACGCCAGTAGACAAACTCAGGAATGAGTGAGTCCGCAAAGAGTTTGGTGTAGAAGAGAAATTGATTGAGAAGACTGAAAGAAATTTACTGAGATGGTATGGTCATAATAAGGTGTGTTGGAGTGTCCTCGTGAAGAGGTTTATTTAGTGAATGGCGTTGAAGTGAAGAAGATAGATCTTTCAACGTGTCTCGAAGATTCCAACAAATACATCGGACATAGTATTGTTGTATTTCGAATATCAAAAAAAGTTTCTCATATGAATACGGCAAAATTTTGTTTCCGAATTTCTGAACGCATAAAAAAAACCACTTCCTACGGGCCGATCTAGCTCCAAATCTTATCAGACTTTGATATTAATTGGACCTACAGTTCGACTGAATCTCATGATCGTAGTTCTTTCACTTCTCGAGATATGGTAAACAGAAGAAAGTGACACACATAGAGCCACTTTTTGAAAATTGAATTCTTGAGTTTATGGAGTTGAACAATATAAAAATATGATCTAAGAAGCAGATTGGAAACTTACATCAATACTCCCTCTGTGAGGAAGCAGTAGTATCTAATCCCACACAATTAATTTCACAAATATATGCTATTTTTCAAAGTTTATTTACAGTCATTTTCCATGCCTGTTAGGAAACTTCTTTTCATATAATCGTTAGCTTCACTGCTCAAAATTAACCTCTATGTAAAGAAAATTATGATATTTATTCTCATATTAGGGAATAAGTTTCTCAATTTTGCAAAAGGCACTTTTTTACATTTTTTTAGTTTTTCAAAATCAATACAAATTTAATTAGATTTACCACTTCAGCACCTCATTTGCAAACTAAGTTCCCTTTCAAAAGATCTATTGTATACTTTCAAATTTTGCCTATATGGAATTCCGGCAATCACACCAAATATGATTAGTATCTCATAATAGGGAACGCCTGCTCTGAACCAAGTTTCACTCAAAACAGCAGGCTAAAGTTTCTACCCTAGAAATTATGTTTCAGGATTGTCTCCTGCTTATTTCTTCAGATATGAAAAGAATCGCTAGGCCCCCTTTTCAAAAACTCGATATTTGTTGTTCTTTTTTCATAAATTTATATGATTTTTTTAAGAGAAAAACAAGTAACAAGTAAAGTTTTCTCTGCTGAAAGCCTCTCATTTTGCGTCCAATGAAAGTTCATATGTGATTAATATTGATTGACTTTCCGCTCCCTTTCCGATTTCAAGAGACGTGTGAAAGACATCACTTTTTCTAATATTCTATGTTTCTGGTACACTTCAAGCAAACGTTCTCAGAAAATAAGAAAAAGCTCACAAATTTCCCAAACAATTTAAAAAAAGGAAAATGTTCTAGCATGAATAGTTCAAAAGTTACGACCTCTTGAAGTAGTTTTTAGTTGGAAGACATGTTAAATCTTTTTGTTTTTGCATAATATGATGTTCCTTGTACATCTTAGAGGAAAGTTATATGGAAATGAATTAGAAAAGATTAAATTACCCGTAGAATTTAAAAAAATTTTATCTCTCACAGAACAGAAGATATAGTATCTCGTGGAATGAATTTTTTGGATTCTCCAAACGAGCAAAATTACATTTTTTGTAGTGCTTTAACTTATTCAATGAAGCTATTACCGATTCTGCAACGTTCAACAGCAGAATTGTTACATTATTCATAATTTTCTGGAATGACAGTCTTTAGACTGTTTAATTTCAAACTTACCGTCATGTCCTGCGCCCTCTTCGCCTGCGTTGCCACTTAGCAAGTTTCAGTTTGTTATCTTTAACGGAAATATACGCCGCCTCCTCGTAACCAGGAGGAATAATCGTGATCTATAATTAAAATTAACCCATTTTCAGTAATAAGTTTGAAGACTCAAGTGAACAACTTAGTGCACAAATATTTAGTATTATAAAATAAAGTATATAGTGCTGTATATTCCTTTGACCCTATCTTCCTTCCTCACCTCAAATCACCAAGTGGTCTGAGCAATTGCAAGGACATTTGAGCAACAGCGATTAAAACGGATCCCGGACAGCTTCCCGATTAGCACCCGGTTTAAGCTGGGGCTATCCAGCCGGATCCCTGATTCGATTTGTACACGAGTCTAATTCATGTCTTCAAGTATTAACAAACATTCATTTTTATTTCTTCTTACAGAATTAAGTGGACAGCCGGAAAATGGGTCGCCTCAATGGCCGCACCGAGACGCAGAACCAGAACCAATCCCAGGCAGATACTGGGTGCCCATGCGCATCAGTCGCACAATGCCAACGAATCTTCAATTCAAAGACGGACGTGGAAATCTTCATCCACTTCCGCGTGCGTCCCGTCTATCTATGCTCGGAAACTTTTACATTGGAGTAGTCGTACGCGAGAAAGATGTTATTCCATTATACAATCGTGAGGGCGAGGTAGTCATCCAAGAAGAAGGCAACGAAAATAATCAAATAGTATTGGGCCTGGACGGGATTGCGGAATTGGGCATACCAGGCACTATTCAAGACATAGACGCCGCAATCCAAAGAAGTAGAGAGCGGCGCAGAAAAGCTGCTGAAGACGAGGCCAGAAGAGTTGCTCGAGACGAGGCCAGAAGAGCTGCTGAAAGCCAGGGCAGACAAGGTGGAAGGGGTGGAAGGCAACGCAATCGAAACAACCGACGCGTCGCGCCGTCTGGGGACCTTCAATTCCATCCCTTGCGAAATGATTCCAAGTGAAATTAAATGTATTATTAAGAATACTTAAATTTCATATTTTCATTTTGTATTATTTCTGTAAAAACCTAATGTTTTCAACAGATTAATAAAAGAACTGAGAATGAACCTAAGTTTATCAAATTTTTTGTATCACGCCCAAATCAAAACTGCGTTTAAATAAGATCAAGTTTTGACCTACGATATAATTAGGAACTAATTAAGGGCTTTGAGGGTCGTGAGTCCAAAATTTAAGACTCTGAAATTTGAAAAAAAAATGACTTGCGCGCTGGCTTCACATGAAGCTAGCCCCGCCATAACTGTAACTTTAAAACTGTTCTTTCAATCTAATCCGGGTTTCTTTAGAAACTGAGGGATGACGTAGCGCTTTCGATCTATGGTAAGTTTGATCACGCAATCCTTCTAGTTTAAAAGGAGAGAGAGGCAAAAATTGCGGGCTCTGCAATTTTTAATGAAAAATGTCTTGCGCGTTGAGTTCACATGAAGCTGCTAAGCGTTACTCTAGAAAGACCTTCAAAACAAATTTCAAATATAATATATTGAATAAATTCATTTACGGATTTTCATTATCTTATTTTTATTGTTACTATTGAACGTATTTAGTGACGGTACCGAAAATTCTGTCTCTCTTCACGTGTTTCTTTCGGTGTAGGTGATCCTTACAGAGAAATACAATTTTAATTAACATCGCTGTCTTGAAGATTGAAAACAAAATTATTTCTAAATTCAAGTATTCGTTGTTTCGTTTCTTTTTTATTGGTCTAAACTCTGAAGTCCTAAACAATCTGTAAGCGTGCGAAAACTCGAGCAATGAATAACTCTCAATGCCCAGGTACCTGAGCGCGTTTCTCCTCAATTACTTTTGTTGGACATATCTGGCGTAGAATTGATAGGCGGTTATACCTGATATCTTAAAACTAGTCTCCATAATATTTAACATCCCATTGTTCTCATTTACACATATACACGTATCTATCAATCATCTAATTTGGCAATATCAGTCACTCTTAATATATTATACTCTTTATAGTTATGTCGGGTACCAAGAAAGTTTAGAAATGCTGCATGAAAAAGAAATTTTTAGAGCACACCAATTAATTGAAATGAAATAATTTTCCCATGTTATAAATAAACTGCATTTGAACAAACTCGCATATTGAGCACTTTTCCAAAGTTTGGGGTACTTCTTTTTTGAGAAATTGCTTTGTTTGGCTTTTCAGTGATAATTCAGTAAAGTGCATTGCCATTTCATAATAAATGTGATTGTTATAAACAAGTCTCATCTCAAATTATATGCACACATACATTATATTTATATTTAGGGTGCTGCTCCTGTAAATTTAATAAGCTCTTAGGAATCATTTTAAATGAAATATAGCTACGTGAGGAATCTCAATCTCAAAAATGGCATGTCATAATTGAAGAAATAAGAGTGAAAACTGGATAAGAACTATTTGGTTTTTTCACCCTCAAATATAAAAAATAGGAAAAAAATATTTCTACTTTTCTGGAATATTGAAATTAATAGTCCCACACTCCTACAATTTCCTCTAAATTTAATATCATGAAGGATATAAAATTTCTTATTTTTGGTCCTTATCCATTTGTCATTGTCGCATATTCTTATAGATTTGTACATTCCAGTGCGAACGTTTTTCGAAATTTTCTCATATCAAAGAATACATATATTATACATATTTAATAGGCCTGAAGAAGTCCTTACTATATTTTTGTGGTTTTGTAAGAGAATACGCATTTTCAAAATTTGTTAAATGGAAAACTGGATTAGAACATTTTTATTCCTCTCTCATACACAAAAAAAATTTGTTTTCTGATGTTGTCAGATCTTCAGCGTGGAGTTTTTGGGGAACGGATACTTCTTTAATTGTATAAAAAATTTTATATTTTGAGAATTAAAACCTATCGCAGGAGGCTTTACAGAAAACCGAATTGTAATATTTACTCCCGTTTGTGATTAGTCTTCACTTGTGACAATAACTACGTTTTTTTTGGTAACATTTACCCACAAAGTCGGGTATGGCTACCATGTCAAATTGATTGTATTTTCTTTTGTTTTGATGTGAAAAAATTCGTTTTTAACCACTTGAAAGTTGTTCGCAACAAAAACTTCATCTTGTTTTTTTTTTTTGTTAAACTTGTAAAATTACAAATTTTTCTTTATTTCAAATTTGGTCCTCATCTAGTTGCCATTTTTATGTTTTTGTATTGTAATCTATTATTTTATTTGATGTATATTTATGGTGTGATAGCCAGAAATTTATTCAAAAAGATGATGCTTTTATTGGTGCGCTACATCAACATTACTAAAGGAAGCTCTGAGCAGCTTAAATTAAGGAAATACCTGGGTCTTAGTATTCGGTGTATTTAGCATCCCTTTGTACCAAATTACACACATATGGCTATCAGTGACCTAATTTGCAAATATCGATGTCATTCTTAATATTATTTTTCGCCAACTTCAAATTTTCTTTATAGTTGTGTCAAGTATCAAGAAAGATAAAAAATTCTGCATTTTTCTGACATATTCAAAACACAATTAGAAGAATACCAATTGCATTATTGTTTCAATAATAGATATTATATTTTAGATTCAAGATTTTCCATAATTACAGGTGAGCATGATATGTGCGTGTAGAAAGAAAAAACTAAAATTGAGATTTTAAAACATCCGATTAGACACATAGAATTTGAAGAGGCTTCTCGTTCGATCACCGGAGTTGAGCATCACTTAGCTCGGTTATATTAAGATGAAACCGTCGTACTAGATGAATTGTATTTCACCAGCAAATCGTATTGACCTACAATTTATTTGAAGATGATTTGCCTGTGTTAATGTGTTTATAAAAACGTTAATCATGAATTATCATTATGCGCTTTCATTTTTGATGCTAGAAATAATATGTGACAATTCAACTTGAAGAAAATCCTCCCAGATGAAAAATAGACGGAGAAAATTTTTTCATTAAAATTTACTCAATTAGTTCGGTAAATGGAGGACATGACTGCATTTAGATAAAGTTTACAATTATTCTAGGATTTATTACGAAACAGAACTATAAATATTACAAAAAAATTTTGTAGAATCTCAAGTCCAAAAGTTGAAATTCTGATATATAATTCTTGATATAAGGATTATATTATTTCCATAACAGTATATCATAAAATAACGCAGAGTAATGTAAATTTTTTATTAAATGAATAATATAGAGTTTATTTTCGTATGATAAAAACAATTCACTTGAAAGAAAGTATAGATTGAAGAATTTTTCCAGAGATTTTCACTTTTATAAGGACAGGAATTACACAACAGTAAGGTAAAATGAGAATCGCTAGAGACATCAACATTGTCAGGGCTGAAGTTTAAAGCCAAGTCCCCCGTACAAAGTTTAACATTCTTAAGTTTCGGTTAATATTGTAGGACTTCAGAAGATATTCAAATATATAGACTATTCTTTCCTCTCAATAAGTAATACCTATTAAGTTACTAAATAAAAGTAGAATGTACTTAATAATTGACGTATAAAGGTACGGGTGTTCCATGCTTCATATTAAATGAATTCAGTAAAGCGTATTAGTTCTCATTTTTGATTTTATGCCTTAAATTCTAACCTAATTCAATTTAATAGACTTTATATAAATTTAATTTGTAAGTTTTTAATGTTCAATTTTGCAAAAATTTGAAATATTGAAAATTAAAAAATTTAGACTTTTCAGTTTACAGAAGTTTTCATAGAAAAATTATCCAATGTTTTTATTTACTTCCCAGAAATTTATAAGCCTGTTTATTAATAAAATGTTTAAATAAGAAATTTCGATGAAACGGGGACCAGATATTTTTTTGTACGGCCCTAACGTACTCGTACTTCAACTTCAAAGCCGAGATTTTTTTCTCGATATTACACATATTATATACATATTATTTATACATATATACACATATGTGTGGCGTAGCGGATGGCTTTCCACAGAATCTGGTTGTAGCAAGAATGTTTTCTCGCTGGCGCAAGAAATTTTACATGCCTGGGATGTAGAATTCACATATTCAGATATTATATATAATCTAATATAATTGATATTTTCATATCGAATATTACCCTATTTCATTTTACATGACTCAAAGTGAAAATTTCAATAAAATGCCGTAATGTCTTCCGTTTACCGAACTAAGTTATGTAAAATTCAACAAACAAATATTCTCCGTGTAGAATTTGAACCTGGATAGCTTGGGCAAGTTTGCAGCTTCAAACATTTTCAGTCATACATAATTGAAGAATATTTTAAGCTGAAAATTCCATGTCAAAAAGATTTCATCCATAAAATTTTGCCGGTACACGTCATACATATCAGGATCTGTAAGTGGTCGTACGACTTTAATAAAACTTGGTGAAATTACAGTATTATATGAGTATGACATCTTTTAAAATCTTCAAATCCAAAAACCGAACAGAAGATATTAACCGATTTCAATTTTTTTTTACTCTAACGACTGTAAATCTTTGTTGACAGCCAATAACTTCAACTTTCACCATTACCAATTTGAATACACAAAAGGAAGGTCTTGGCGTTTTGCCGCA
Organism: Melikaiella ostensackeni; assembly: GCA_032362435.1. Lineage (NCBI taxonomy): Eukaryota > Metazoa > Arthropoda > Insecta > Hymenoptera > Cynipidae > Melikaiella > Melikaiella ostensackeni. Next base: position 16,142 of record JAUMHM010013939.1, read on the forward strand.
AAATTTTTGTTCTTTTTTTGCTAATCTATCTCCTAACGAAAATGATGAACTGCAATGTTAGGAAAAAGTTTATAAGCAAAAGTACACTTAATTCAAAGTTTCCATACAAGATCCCTATATATAGGATCCTTGGGTGTAGGATCCTATACAGGATTCTAATATCCTATCTCTCTTCTATTATGGCCGGAAAAAGTGGAATAGGAATTAGAAAGAGAGGGAGAATCGAGGAAGTCGATCTTTTGGCGGGGGTGGGATCGGGTCCAGGGGGACACGGGCAAACCCCTTTCCCTCTCCACCGCTCAAATTCCACAATTCCTCCTGTCATCAATCCAGAACGAGGTAACCCCATTACTATCTTCGAGCAGGTTGTAAATCTGGGGGCCTCAATCGGTATTGCTACCGCAGGTGCTTCCACGGGTAAGCAAAAGACCGTACCAGTAAAGGGAAGAGATTTCCCGCTGGGGAAGTCACACCATGAAAACTCCTCTTTGCAAATATCGGGGGAAAATTCGGCAGACACACCTCAGACCATGAACTGTCAACTCAGTTAATTGAGCTCTAAATGAAGGCAAGCTTCGTCCCCACTTAAGAATGGCGAGGAGCTACCCACTTCGAACATCACCGAGGAGCATCATTCGCCGAAGGAAGGTTCGAGTGATTTATAGTAAGTTTCCTCACGATCCATCCGCACCCTAGAATAACCCATCTATTACAAACTAGCTACACCCAAAAGCTATAAATTTCAGTAATTGGTTTTGTCACATTCGATTCTGAGTTTTACTATTTATCTGGCAGAATTTTACCACTTCGTTCAGTGTTTGCTTTCTCAGTGTTTTGACTTGCCATTTTTTGTCGTTAGTCTTCCTAGAGATCTACTCTTCCTTTTCGTTTTCTTGCCTGTCTACTGGACACATGAGTTAGTCAGTATCTGCACAGACCCCACTAAGAGAGGGGGAGGATTTCTTCTGTGTAACAGAGACATGGCTTGAAAATAGTCTTCCATACCGTGTCAGGGACTACATGACCCTTAGATGCGATCTCTCGGGTGCCTGGTAGGACGACATACTACTGTGGGCAAAAAATAGTAAGACTTTGTTCATATTTTAAAATTTTTTTATTTATTCTTCCAAATCTATATCGTCCCCCTCAAAGTAATCCCCCCCGGCCCCAATACACTTGTGCCAACG